>QODF01000250.1:986731-1039614 GCA_024372805.1 Oostethus manadensis | reverse complement strand
GGACCCGGATAAGCGGAAGAAAATGGATGGATTGATGGAGGTATATATACTGTATGTGTGTTAGAATCCGTTATAATGCCAAAATATGACTTACATTTAGCAATTAATGCGTAGCAGTGTGCCCAGGACATGTTTACAGTGCAATGTTTCTGGATTCTGCTTACCATCATGGCAGCCAACCCAGTGTAGGGCACACTACAGAAGTGTATGCTGATTTGACAGTCCTATTAAATTCTAGTGTCCTTGTTCGAGGCTGCCGCCAGCTAGTGAGCTGAACAGTTAGCCCTTGAATTTATATTTTCTAAATTTAAGAAGCCAGAAACTTACCACTTCCACACAGAAAGGGAAATCTTTTTTCACTCTATCATGGCAGACATGCCATGACTGACTTAATCACTTCATGCAGTGTTGATGTAATGTAATGTAAGATAATGGCTTAGTGTTTTGTGTCATTACCACCGCCCAGTGACCAGAATACTACATATCACTTGCATTTCAATGTTTTGACTAATAATAGACCATAATCTACCACGAAACAACCAATTATTCATTTCTGAAAACGTGATATAGCGAGGGAGCCATAAATTAACCGTGATGTTGTGAGGGATGAATGTGGTTGTTTCAGGACTGAGAAGATACGCACTGCATCAGTTAGTGTTAATGAACTTGTTGCCCGCCGAAACTGGCTGTGGAATATAAAATAACTGCACTCACACACATCTTACGATGAGAAGTGTCTTTGTTTGTTGAACTTTGATAACCATTTCTCCCGACAACCATTAACGTGTCTGTCTATCTGATCACGTAACACCGACGCGGCTCTCCGTATATCTGTCGCAAGAGCACATTCTCGAGCATTCATTTCTTGAGCCTTCGTACACTGAAGGTTAAGAACATATAACTCTGACATGTCTTATTACCTTTGGTTTTACAACCTACCTACGTTGTTGGTTCCCTCTAGTTTGCAAGTCAAGCTATTTTTCAATACTGAGGTCTTTCGGGCTTATTTCCCCAAAATAATGCAAAAATCTTCATCATTTCCCCTGTTTCCCAGTTTGAGAAGACTGTAAAATACACATTTGATTAACAGCATGGATGCAGTACAACTTCAGTCATTTCTTGAGCTAAATTATGACAATCACGACGCACGTTTTCTAATTATCCAATGGGAGTCTCTTACCTACAGCATTTGTTCAGTTTTTTCCAGGAACTGACCTTATTTCACACTTTTTTCATCCATCCATCCATTTTCTGGGCCGATTATCCTCATTAGGGAGGCAGGGTACACCCTGGACTGGTCGCCAGTCAATCGCAGGGCAGACAAACAAACATTCCCACTCACATTCATACCTATGGTAAATTTTTAAAGTCACCGATTAACCTAACATGCATGTTTTTGGAAAGTGGGAGGAAACCGAAGTACCCAGAGAAACCTCACGCACGCACGGGGAGCACATGGAAACTTACTTTTTTCATGCTTTATGAAAATTGTATTTATTGGAGATTTACTATCACTGTTTATGTTTTTATGTTAAAATTCTTGAATTTTAACATTTTAAGAATTCCATATTCTTCTTGTCCAGCCAGCACAACAGAAGCTACCGGGAGGGGTTTGTTCTGAATCAGTATGCAACAAGTGTCCACGTTAGCAACACATTTTTAGGAGGAAGAATCCCTGAAGACAACCATTGAAGCTCTTGCTTTCTTTTAAGGGTTGTACCTTGCATTTGTTGAACAGCTTTTGTTCCCTGTTCACCTTTCCACGTTCATCCAACAGCCAACAAAAGCAACCGGAAGAAAGGCCTGTCCTTTTACATTACATGTCGCGAAAACAATTTTTTTCCCACTATTTGATTGGACACTTGAATTCTTACACGGAGAACGCTCCTTTTCAAGGACACCTTCAACGACGTGTAATGGACGGACCAAAAATTCACAGCCCCACTTGTTGTAATTGAAGTCAGCCTCAGCATCTTGAGGACCAGTCCTTCCTTATTTAAAAAATAACCCACAGTGGAGTAGTGGGCAGCTTTACAGCCCCCATTGAACCTTTCATTAACTGGAGGGAGGCCGCTTGTGAAGGCCAGATTTTTTTCCCCACCTTGTTCAGCTCCCACCTCGAAAGATTCTTCTATGGCACCACAAAAAGTATTAGCCTTTTACTAGGGCAGTCAACAATGACAAGTTACTAAATTATTTCATTCATTTCGTTGAGATACTGCGTACGCATCATGGCAAGCCACACCCCTCTGTGGTGACAAAAAGCAAAGGCGCAGTGTATAGCGTTCCCACCGAGTCATAGGCTCTTTCATACCTTTATTCTGTCCCGAGCGCATCAACAGCAGTGCAATTCCAACACCGTGCATGTAACTCCTACTCACAAACATGTCTCTGTCCGACATGCATGACACGAGGTGCATTCACAGACACCCCGAGTGACGTCTTTATCATGCGAGCATAGAGCATGGTGTGATCTTAAATAAACAAAAAGAAAAGGAATAACATTAAGTTGATGTCCTTGTTGCGCATACTCGACGTGAGTCACTAACAGAGTTGATAGAAAATGGATGGATACCATAGAGGTAACTAGCACTGCTGCCTTTAAGTCAAATCGGAAGTCCCATAAATATGCTCAAAATGTGTGAATTACGTGGCGTCTTTGAAGGCAACCCCTCCCCTCATTGCTCTGTCGTAAAGTGTTATTCAAATGTTCAGCTGCTATTAAAGACACCGGTGTCTTCAGACACGCGTCTTTCAGCTTGATTTGAAATTAAAATGATGCAAGGGCCACTTTGATATTATGTAAAGCATATGCTAAGAAGTTCTATTTATTTCAAGAAAAAAAATTGGCGTCTCAGCTTTGGGATATACAGTAGGTGAAAAGTATATTAATTGTATGAACTTGCATGCTTGCTCTTTTTTTTACCATTTTTGCTGTTTTTTTTTAAATGTTTTGTTTTAAATAATCTTCGTAATTTTTATTCTTGTAGGCTCCAGCATACCCGCAACCCTAATGAGGATAAGCGGTATAGAAAATGAATGAATGAATGAATATTATGACTTTATTCCCATAATATTTTGGATTTAGTCACGTAATATTATTGTAATATTATATTAATGTTATTATAATATTTACCCAACCTAATTTTCCAAAAATTACAACTTTTTTTTTGTTGGTTTCTCATAATATAACAACTTATATATTCCAATTCTGTACTACAAAATGTTTTCCTCATAATTTTTAAATAATGTAAAATTGTGCCTTCTTTTCTTGTTGTTTTTTCTCTTAATTTTATTTTGTCTTTATTCTCTTAAAATTTCAGCTGTTTTTTTCCAACTTTATTAACATTCTTCTTGTAAATTTCCTTATCATTATTATGACTTTATTCTAAGGGTGCATGATAATTATCAGGTCGATGTCAGGGAATTGTGACATCATACCGCTAAATTCGATAACATTATAAATTGCTCTGATAGCTGAAATTTACCTGTACTGCGCTGGTGAGCAAACCAAGCGTTTTCTTTTTCTCCTGCATCTGACCTTAACTGCCTTTTGTTGGAGAAAAAAAACATCAAGAGCACAAAAAAAAAATATCATCCACCTGAAACGCCAGGTTTGCCAGAAGCCTCCATTTTGTCACACCGACTTCTTGGAGTGTGTGCCTGAATGCAGTGCACCTTGCCAAGTGGAACTTCCCACTCTACACTGGATGCCTAGGGCCTGTGTCCGGATATAGTGGACTTTACTGGGCCACAGCAGGTGGCTCCCCCAGGTCTACACTCTGGTTCACCTGACAGTAGTACTAATGCCGTAATATTTCATTAGGACAAAACAACAGGTACAGTTGGTCAGTTCCAGATTTGTTAAGTCATTCTTGCACCCAGGTGTGCACAAACTATAGTGAAATCTAAATTTTAAAAAAGGGAGAGAGATTTAAGAGATTTAACTAAATTATCTGTATCATACAAGCAGAAAATGAAAAGCAGAAAATGATCAGTATCGGTATAAAAAAAAAAGAGACGCATCACTACTTTATTGCCATAACATTTTGACTTTATTCTTGTAGTGTTAAATCCTAATTAAAAAAAAAATATTTTCAACTACTAAGGCAACGTTATTTATCCCCATAATATTACGATGCTATTCTCATAAAATCACAAATTTTGCTTGTTTATAACATTTTCCTCTATTCTTGCAAAATGCTTATTTTTCTATTTTTGCTGGGTTTTTAGCAACGATTGACTCTCTGGGGGTGCTCTTGAAGGTCTGGCCTTCGTCTGGGTCCTCCATTGTTGTAGACACAACTTGTCTTTTTTACTTACTTTCTATATCAGGGGTGTCTTTCCCACTGAGGGCTGCATACAGAAAAGGAATCACACTGCCAGAGAGCCAGCTAGGGAATATAAGAACTTTTTGGTTGATTGTTAGCGTCGTAAAGTGAGCTCACTGGAGACGGAAAGGACCGAGGGATTGATGCTACTCTCCAGCTGTGGTGGACCGACATCATAATCTAAGTGGACACACAACACCGGTGTGGCCATGGCGTCTTTAATCCGCCGAGACAAACAAACTGTCAATCTTTGCCACGTGAAGCGGGATCCTGCACCTGCATCCCAACATATTTGATCCATCTCCTTCCTTTTCTCACACAGCACAATAAGAAGCACGTTGAATGAGTATCTCTGAAAGTGCCAATCATCTTTGTGAAGATACCGCTGCATCTTATTGCTCACTCCATATTGTTATGCATCTCCACGAGTGTGTGTGTGTGTGTGTGTGTGTGTGTGTTGCTGCCCTTGATGCCACTAATGACTCCAAAAATGTCACTGCTGCTGCTGAGAGCCAACTTGCTTAGTCTTCCCAGGGAAGAAGAAGAAACATCTCCACATGATGGAAGCACTTTCTTGGAGATGCTCCAAAGAAGAAAGCGTGGCTATAGGCTCTCCCTCCCTGTCATTGCTTATCTGAATTCTCAGTTTCACATTTTAAGTCCTCCAGCAGCCGACCATGCAACCCTCATCTCTCTCTCTCTTCTCTCTCTCTCTCAGAATTGCCCCGCTCCTGCATGCATCTACGCACTCATGCAGAAAGATCGCTCATATCCAGCTAATCATCGCCAGAGTGCAAGGATAAATAGACCCATAAAGTAAGAATCATACTCACAACATGCTTAGAATTCAGTTCATTATTTAGTGGAGTGCACTTTTTGTAGGCGTTTACTGCGCCATTATGACTTCTGCATATCCAGTTTTTTTTCACACTGCCTGGTGTATTCATTTCTTTAACAATATTATTGGGACATTTCACATTTTTAAAAATGTTGTTAAGTAAGTATCCCTCTGAAAGTGTCAATCAAAAATGATTGACTTTATACAAACACACATTAGGTCATTGAAAATGTATAAAAAGTATTCTTTACTATTCTATTCTATTCTTTCTTGCCTGCACAGCATCTCCTGCTACTCACTTTAAAGGGTCACTTCCATGAAGGCACCGGGGGTCGTTATGCTCCGTCTCCCCGCTTCAAAGGCACCTCCCGTCCATGTTGGTAAAGTGACATCCCACGGTGAGGACGCTGGTCCGGACTGCAGAAGGATGCTCACTCTGGTCGGCTGAGCTGCGGAGAAACGCTTTAAAAGTGTCCCCTTCTGGAGCCTCTATTGGCTGACGATGATGATGATGACAGAAGAGCCCCCACCCCCTCTGCTGCAAGGTCTGATGCTCGCCAGTGGCTGGCTGAGGATGAGGAGGCTACATTTCCTTCACACACACACTCTTAAAATAACATTTTCATTGTCAGAATGCTGATAATCATTTGAAATGTTTTTAAAAAATGCCCATTTAGTCAAAAGTGTGCCGACACTTTCTCATTCTACAGAAGGAAAAAGTATCTGCACACTTTTAAATGATGGTCTATACACAAAATAATGATCTGCTAGGTGTGGGAAATGTAATAAAAATGTGTTCTTGATGGTACTACAAATTCATTGATAAACTTTATTTTTAGTACATTTTTCTGAACACTCCTCTTCTTTTCCTTTCGGCTTATCCCTTCAGGGGTCGCCAGAGCGAATCAGTTGCCTCCATTTGACTCTGTCTTCTGCATCCTCTTCTCTTGCACCAACTACCTTCATGTCCTCTTTCACTACATCCATAAACCTCCTCTTTGGTCTTCCTCTAGGCCTCCTGTCTGGCAATTCAAAACTCTGCATCCTTCTACCTATATACAGTATTAACCATCTCTCCTCTGGACATGTCCGAATCATCTCAGTCTGGCCTCTCTGACTTTATCTCCGAAACCTCTAACATGTGCTGTCCCTCTGATGTGCTCATTCCTGATCCTGTCCATCCTGGTCACACCCAAAGAGAACCCCAACATCTTCATCTCTGCTACCTCCAGCTCTGCCTCCTGTCTTTTTCTCAGCGGCACTGTCTCTAAACCAAACAACATCGCTGGTCTCACCACAGTTTTGTACACCTTTCCTTTCATTTTAGTTAAAACTCTTCTTCTGAACACTAAACCTGCCATTAAAGAAGTTCTGTTCTGTTCATATCTTCATAAAGCGATCAGATCTTTGTATTTCCCCACTGCTGATATCTTTTTACATCACAATTACCCCCTAAGGAAGCTTTCAAAACACATTTGAGCATTCTTAATTGTTGTGCTGGTGTTAGTCTGTTTAAAGTCACTTTTTAATATGTTGCATAAGTGTACAAAGAAGTGAAGCAGTTTTAATAATGTAAAGTATTCCATTGGTAATTTGCTTTCATGTCACATTTTAACATTAAGTGTCTAACAAGTGTAAAAAGAAGTGAAGCAGTGTTAATACAGTAAAAGAATGTTACCTGTTAGTTTGTCTTACAGTCACATTTTAAGATTTTAAAATGTTGTATAAGTGTAAAAAGAAGTGAAGCAGTGTTAATCGTATGTTAACGGTGTTAACACGTGAGTTAGCGTAGGGTGACGTTGGAGTCTTACTGCTTTGAATGCGAGTCGGCTTACTTAAATAAGTTTCTGTTCTTTGGGTGTCCAAGCGTTTTTGCAGAATGCTAACACAATAATGGGGCGGGACTTTTATATTCATCTTTTTGTTTATTGAAAAGCAAAAATCAAATAAAAGTAGTTTAGTGCATGCTAAATAATTGTTTTATTTTTTGTATGTGCTGCAGGTACAAAAACAAAACAAACTATGGGCTGCAATTAGTCCCCGGAAAGTCTTTCAAACTCGTGAGAGTTTTTCCTCCCCCACTTTGGACAAAGTGTTTCATAATGTGTCAAGCCTCTTGTGTCCAGGCCAGTCAGTACGAAGTTTCCAAACAGCCCACGTCTGTGTGGCGTTACGGCATCGCTTATCTGCAGCTTTGGCTCCGGTCCTCCCAACGGGCTGCAGTGGACAACACCGGTGCGTAATCCCGTGTTTCCCTGTGTGTGGCGGCTGGGTAATCCTTAATCCGGGAGTCACGGTGGGCGGAGCCAAAGGCACGCTTCACGACAGCCTGCTGAGTGAGCTGCCGCAGATTAAGACTTTTGTCGACTGGTGCACATAAATATTGACTTTCACTCCCAAGATCCTCACATGGTATAGTGACGGTGACAGATTGGTATGATGTTTCCTCTAAACACCTCCAACATGGATTTCAACTAAAACAATCAGCATGTGGCGGGAGGGTAGACTTTTTTCTTTAATTTAGAAGGGGCCCTATCCTAATTTGTCACGATACAATTTATGGAAGTCCATGTATGACAGCTTGCGAAACACTAATCAAATAGTCTAATTTATTTGTGCTGTTTCATGCAATTAAAATGAACGTTTGTGCTGCTTTTGTTTCTGAGTTTAATATTAGAGTTTCTTTTATAGATCAACTAAAGTTCACCCAGCCCCCGACATGCTCAGAATGGAACCAAAATAGTCTCTTTCTTTTGTGGTGCGTTTGTGTTGTTTTGTGCAAATAAATTAATGTTTGTGCGGCTTTCGTGTTTGAGATATTAACAATTAAATTTATGTGCTATTACATAATCAGACATGCTCTGAATTAAACCAAAATTAGTCTCATTTGGTCCGTGCTCGTTTGTACTGTTTTGTGCAGTTGAAATGAACGTTCCTGCTGCTTTTGTTTTTGAGATATTGCACGTTTCTTAAAGGTACACCAAAGTTCATCCAGACCCTGACATGCTGAGTAAAATGAGTAAAATCAAAAGTCTCTTTTTGTCTGTCCTTGATTGTGCTGTTTTGTGCAGTTTTACATGAACGTTTGTGCTGCTTTTGAGTTATTACACATTTATTAAAGCCCCCAACATGCTCCAAGTGAAACCAAAATAGACTCTTTTATATATAGTCTATATAATAGTCTTGTTTTGTGCTGTTTTCTGCAAATAAAATTGTTTATTTTACTTTGAGCATTTCAGGGGATGATTATGTAATACCCCAAAACTTTGTTAGTATCTCAAAAACAAAAGCAGCACAAACATTCAACTGCACAAACAGCACCAACAAAGCACAAAAGAATGAGACTATTCTGATTTAGTTCTGAGCATGTTGGGGGCTTGGTGAATTTAAGTTGACCTATAAAAAAACTGTAATAACAAAAAAAAAAAGCAGTACAAATGTTCATTTAATTGCACAAAACAGCACAAACAAATGGAGGCCATCTTCACTCAGTTTTTGTCGCTTTATCTTCAAAATGGCAGCCAGAAAGGGATTTTTTTTTCGGATGTAAGAATGGTGTATCTAAACCGATGTATCTAAGGGGGCTTTTTTTGTTTTCATGGAGCTCAAGACCTACTGTACCTCACGGTTACTGCTTCTCTACGTGCAGATAAGCTCTATCTGACCGAATGCAACAAAGTAGCCGTGGTTTTGCGGCGTGGTTTGTCCCAATTAGTTGGCCTAATTTGGTCCACCGAGCCTGCTCCTGTGATGGATCCAACACCATCTGATGAGTGTGTTAACAGGACTTTCACACAGCTGCTCTCAACTAATTTAATTTGCGATCTTGAGTGCATGTAAATGTACTGACTAGCAGCACTTTTAATGAACGTCCTCTGAGTGATAAACGTCCTCTGAGTGATATTGCCTTTTGTTCTTGCCATACCCCGGATGACACACACATCTAACATTTTAGCAGAAATGTTGACTAGGAATGTTTGAAGGAATTGCCTGCTGTCATGTCAGTTTGCATGGAATTACCTTATGCAGTGGAATTTGTTATCTGCTTTTATTGAAGTGTAAAAGTAACAGTATGGAGTTGTGTTCAAAATAATAGCAGTCCAATGTGACTAACCAGATGAATCGCTGTTATTAGTATATGTTATTGCTACGTGGCAAACAAGTTACCAGTAGGTGCAGTAGATTCTCATAAAACAAACAAGACCTACTCTAAATTGTCCATTAGAGTGTGAATGTGAGTGTGAATGGTTGTATGTCTGCCCTGCGATTGACTGGCGACCAGTCCAGGGTGTAGGATTTGGCTATCCTGTGAATCACTAAACTAATATTTAGTTGTTGTATGACCACCAGTTTTGTATGCTTCACAAGCTTCACCTGCTTCACCTGCTTCACATCTGTGGGGCATAGGGTCAACCATTTTGTGACACTTTATTCCTCCATTTCCTCCATTCTTCCAAAAGGTTTCTCCATTTCTCTTTAGGCCAGTTGATGTGTTCTTTGGCAAATTGTAACATCTTCCGCACATGCCTTTTTTTTAACAGAGGGACATTGCGGGGATTCTTGTAAATAGATTAGCTTCACACAGACGTCTAACTGTCACAGTACTTACAGGTAACTCCAGACTGCTGATGATTGGCTGAGCCTTTGACATTCTGGTTATTCTTCAGTTCGGTTATTTTTGATTTTGATAGTTGTCTTCTATTTTCTGCCACGTGTCTTTGATTTTGCTCTCCATTTTAAGGCATTGGAGATCATTTTAGCTGAACAGCCAAGCATTTGTACATTTTGGTAAGTTTTCCCCTCTCCAATCAACTTTTCAAAAGCACGCTGTTCTCCTGAACAATGTCTTGACAATTTAAGTCTCAGTAGGGAAGTCCAGACGTCCCGGTCTCCGGCGACCTCTTCCAGCTCCACCGTTAGGACACTAAGGCGTTCCCAGGCCAGCTGTGAGACATAGTCCCTCCAGCGTGTCCTAGGTCTTCCCCGGGGCCTTCTCCCAGTTGGGCATGCCCGAAACACCTCACCGAGGAGGCGCCCAGGAGCCATCCGGACAATATGCCCGAGGCCACCTCAACTGGTTCCTCTCGATGTGAAGGAGCAGCGGGTCTACTCTGAGCTCCTCCCGGATGGCAGAGCTCCTCACCCTAGCAACAAGTTATGCTTTAATCCTTAAATATGGGCCACCTGATTCACACCAGTTTTTTCACGAACTTAATCACTGATTGAATGCCAAACTGCTATTTTTTAACACACACCTTTCAGCTAATAGCGTCCTTAAAGAGTCACACAGAGTCTGCCGCTCTTGAATACCTGGAGTGTTAACTGCATGCATGCAAATTACAAGCTCACCCATGTCTGGAGCTGCTAATTGCTGTTAAAAGCCGACATTTAAAAAAAGATAAATTGCCATTTACTATCAAGTCCTGTACCGGCAGAATTAGGAAGTGGGGTTTGGCAGCTGTCTGGAAGTCCTCGGGAGCGCCTGAGAGTGTGACCAATCACCACAGAGAGGGCTCGATGGTAGGTGAACCTGGAGGAGGGCCGGGGTTGAAGTAAATTACACAGACTGAAGAAGCACTGCAGGACAAGACACAAAGTCTGGAAGATCTAGATAGCTTTCTGTGCAGGTTGTGTAACTGCTCTATAGGAGTCCACAACTCAATACAAAGACTCGAAAATGAGTATATGAGGTCCCCTTTAATGTTATGTACCTTGCAGTTGCAGTCTCGTGTCTCTCATCTATCATCTCAAAGTGCACTTGTCGCTTTCTCTGGCCCCATGGCTGGTTATCTTGCAGCCGCATTCAGTAACAAAAAAGCAGTGACTTGTAGTGGTGTAACTGTGTTAGCTATCAAGGAACTACAGAGTCAACCGCTGACAGCGTCTTGCACCGAGGCATTGAAAACCGAAGCATGCAACTGTATTATGACTGCATTATGACTCAAATCTTAATGTCTTTGCTGATTGGCTGGTAAATTCTGCACGGCCCACGCGGCTCCTTGCCAAATTTACATTACACAAATGTAACATTCAAATGCATGGGGTCAGACTTTCCCCATACAGGAAGTGCAAAGAACTCAACTTCCTTTTTACCGTCCATTAAATGCAGCGTCAGACCTGACAGCGAACAAGCGCAAGTGTGTTTCGTGTCATGGCGGTCAAAAGCCACCTTCACCTCTAACCTTTCCGCCGTCGGCCGAGCGTGACGTTCCCACGCTGACATTGTGAGGGCAACAGTGCTGATGGTGTACATTGCAGCGCAGCGGTGATGCACTCGCACAGAGCTATGAGATCATGACTGCCAAGAGGAGAAGGGGCCGTGATGACACAGCAGCCGGCGTGGCACGGGCGTTCGATTCCCCGCACGCCACTGCCAAGCGTGGCATTAATTCGCTCTGACTGTGACATGCTTGCTTGTCTGCGGGGGAAACAAACATGCTCCTCTTCCTCCTCACTCACAACCCCTGTTCACCCACGCCCCACCCTACCCTGCCTGCCCATGACTCCTTGCCCCAACTGGGTCAGCCCTCAGGGAGGGTGGACCTCACAGGAGGTTGGGCTGCGGGGCTAATGCTGTGGACTCGACAGATGGGTGTGTGCAGGCAGCTGAGCTTCACGCTACGCTGGCTCGCCTCTGAGTCACGTTTGAGTGTGCAGTGATGTCATCTTTGTTTGGACTCGCGTGTCTAAGCAAGCAGAGGGGGGAGGAATGGGTGGCGGTATGCGGGAGATGCTGCATCAGCTGCAGCTATAAAACCATTACAAGGTTTGCCATCTGCGCGTGTTTTATGATAATGTCTTTGGGCAGCGCCACTGGTAAGAAGGTTCAGGCTGGGATCTCCAGCTCCCGCCTTGCTGGGTGGAGTTTGCATCCCTGACAAAAAACAAAAAACAAAAAAAAAACATACACGTGAGTGCCACGAAAAACACGTGGTTGTAATGATACCACCCTGCTTTTACACAAAATCAGAAAAGAAAAATATTCACCATTGTTGGGTGACAGTACTTACCTGTTCTTCTCTACAAATGTACATTATGTAACACATAAACACCAGAAAGCACATGCTGCTAGGGGTGTGCTGCTAGGATGAGGGGGAAAGAAAAATATCCAATATATTTAAAACATATCTACAGGCGGGATACTGGTGCTCCTGTGCTGCTCAGACGTAGTAGCTCAAAGCAAACCGAGTAGTGAGTTCACCGCTGGACCTCAGATCTCAGGTTCAAGGTTCAGGTTTAAACAAGTAAATTACAAGACTAATTGCTCAAAAATAAAACATTTCAATCCTGAAGGGGACCTATTAGACTCATTTTCGGCTCTGTATCCTATAGAGCAGCTACACACGATAACCCACACAGAAAGCTTTCTAGATCTTCCAGACTCCGTGTCATATCCTGCAGTATTTCCTTGGGTTTCCTGCCTCCCACCCGAACGGTCTGTGCAATTTACTCCACGCCGGTCCTCATGCGATTGGTCACGTTCTCAGGCACTCCCGAGGACTTCCGGACAGTTGCCGTACCCCAATTCCTAATTCCCGGGTGTACAGGACTTGATAGTACTTGGCGATTTATCTTTTTAAAAAGTTAGCTTTTATCAGCTATTAGCAGCTCCAGACATGGGTGAGCTTGTACTTTGCAGGCATCCAGGTAACACTCCGTCCGCTCCCTCTATGCACTCTATAATGCTACACGCACAACCGCTTTTGTCCCACTACTTACACAAAATAAGCAGTTGGGACACTGATAAATTGTTTCTTACAGCGTGCTCTTCTGACTCGTCAACACGACCAAGTAACGTTGGAAAGGCGTCGGACTTCAGCAAGAGTTTGGCAGCTACCTCAGCTTTGTATTGGCCCATGTTCACAAAACAGTCTCATGTGAAGTGCCTTTGACATATATAGCACATAACACCAACCACTTCTGCCTGATGCTTGCCTCTTTAGGAAAGCTAAACAAAATTACCTTTCCCTCACACCCGAACAAACATTTCCTGGGAGCCATTGCCCAATGTTGCCCATATAAGGACGTCCGGGTTGCGTGACACCAGTGGAACTTTGTGTTTAAAAATGAAGCAAAATTAAGAAAAGGAGAGACAGCCTATAACTGTATGATGAATTTATGTTTACCATACTATGGAATGCATGTCAACTAAGCTAAAAATATTTGGTGATAGCTAATTTTGTTTTGCTAATTTTGATAGCTTTATTTTGTTTTCTTGGCTACAGTATTTTTAATTTGCAGCATGTGTTTTACGGCTTTTGGTTTTGGTTTTGCCTTTCCATGTTTCCATCACTTGGACGTTGCTGGCCCTGTCTGGGACTGTACATTATTGATAATTAGGCAGTCCTTATTAATGTCTTATATTTGATAATAGACCTCTGTGTGAAAATACGGACAATCATGTCCAATTATACTACAATAAATCATTGGTATTCCACCCAAGGCAGTATGCTGAATAATACAAAAACTGCAGGGGGCCACATATACATAAATATATATGTTAGGGATAAATTATATTAGCTTTTTTGCTGATATTGTCCAATTTTAAATTTACGATTCCAATATCAACTGATATTGATATGCGTAAAATCACATATCCCCTGTCGTCGAATGAACACATATCTGTTGTGAAGCTAAGGGATACAGCATCACCATTTAGCTTCTGGATGTGGCTGTAAACAACATTGTAAAACATCTGAGAAATACTTGCCTTTGGGCATGGCAAAGTGTGTATATAATAAATAAAGTGACCGTCTATATACTGTATATTTAAAGGCAAAGCTTTATGTTATTATTACTTCAGCTTTTTCTTCTAACATGCTTTTGCATTTTTACTCAGGACCCACTTTGGACTGGTTGATCTAAAACAAAATAATTAACACAGAGTATTTTGTGTAATAGTGTAAGCCAATATGTGAGACAGAAATTGGGGCTGCACGAGGAATAGTCATGGACACCATTGATAATGCGCCCCCTACTCCATGGGAGACGTCGTAGCAACCTGATGCGCCTATGCTGCGTTCTGTACAACTGGGATGTTCGTGAACTTCCAACAGTACTGTGTATACATAACTACTATACCGTGGTATAGCCAAATACCATTTCCGGTAATTTTAGCCTAAATACTTGACAGAGTTGTGTTTACTTTTTTTGTTTAAGGTCGTCGACCCGATGAGTACTGTGATGTCCGACGCTCTTTCGTGACATGAAGGCAGCGCGTTGCTCAGCTGCCATGTTGTTGTTTGTTCCTCTCCGAAGCAGCGGCGGATCGTCTTCAGCGGACACTTTCTGATGACCTTCTCCGCTCCGCTCGGCGATCTTCCCACTGCTCGCCTTACTCTTTCGGCCACACGCAGCACCCCCACAAAGTGCCGCCTGGTATGCAAAGTTTGACTCTTTTCAAAGTTGACCGCCGTGTTGTGTTACACTTTGCTAGCTTAGCCGAAGCTAATTTAGCTTTACTTTTCCCATTAGGGAATTTTCCACCTGCTGGACTTTGCGCGATCGATAACTCTTATTTGACTTTTTGTCGTAGCCACGAAGTACTCGGTACTTTTAGTTTGGGTTTGTATTTGTCCACAAGTTGCTACAAGCCCTCGACTACCGCAAACGCTTAACTTCTACTGCGGCTAGCTGGCTAACTGTTAGCGACAGTTTGTTAAAAGTCCTTCGAAGGCAACGGAGAGTTTGTGTATTTAAGTCGAGTTTTCGACGAAACACAAATTAAAACTGTCAGAGTCATCCTAACGCACCGTTAATTCCTTTTAATGTTGCTATGTAAAAGTTACTGTCGCTCATGGAAAAAATGCTTCAGTCATTTATCAGCCAAGTTGGTGGAAGCGCTACCGTGTGATTCATTTTCGGCACCAAAAAAGCGGCTAAAGTTGCCCTCAAAGTGTTCGCAGTCTAATGAAAGTGTGATCCAGACTTCTGCTGAACCGCCTTCCTCTTTAAAACGGGAAGTAACAGCCTGCTCACTTGCACGGGAATAATAGAAAGTCGTGGCGCAGCTCGTAAGCCTCTTTAGTCCTTAGCGTCCACAAATATGCGTCTTAGTGTGAGAACGGACTTGTGTGTGTGCACTTGTCCACGCATGACTTGCCTCTGAATAATGGATGCACAAAAAAATAAAATCAAGATTCACACCTCATTTATACGAGAGAATTTTAGGGCCACATTAAAAAAAATCTGAGATTTTTATATTTAAAGTTGCAACTTTACTCAAAAAGTTGTGATTTTATGTTATGACAATGAAACTCCAGTATTACCTTTGACCCAGGCCAAAAGTCACACAAGTCCTCTGTCTTGATAGCTGTCTCGGGCAATGCCTGTTACACCGTAGTATTAAAATCATGTGAGATTTTAAGTCAAAAAAAGCTCCTAATATTGTGGGTGTAAAGTCGGAAATTTACGAGAGTAAAAGTCGGTACTTGATGTTATGTTACAGGCATTGCCAGATATGGCTATGAAAAGCAGGGCCTTATGTGGAGGGGACCCGGTACACAAGGGTACCGGTGAGATGATGCCTATCATGATGCTAACCAATGCTAATCTGTTTGTGGGCAACTGCTCTGTTTTGCTGTCCTGTTATAAATACAAGCTTGCCAGAAGCAAGAGGAGAGTTTCCTTCCTTCCTGAAGAACTATGCTTCATTTCCCTCTGGGAAATGATGCAATGACATTTTCGTACATTTCCAACTTTTTTTTTTTACATTTACAATGATATAGTCTTAAAATTATGACTTTTTCTCGTTATATTACAAGTTTTTTTTTTTTAGCATTTCTCCTTTATGAATAGCTGTTTCAGGCAATGCTTGTTATATTATAGTATTAAAATCATGTGCGATTTTGAGAATAAAATTGTAATTTTACGAGCAAAAGCTTGTAATGTTGCAGGAGTAAAGTAGTAATTTTACGAGAATTATGTTTTTTATTTTTATAATTTACAGGCATTTCCTGAGACAGCTATGTAAAGCTGGGCCTAGAGGGGGCAAGGTACATGAGTGTACCATTCAGATTATACTAATCACAATGCTAACCCATGCTAATCTGTTTGTGCCCAACTGCTCTGTTTTCTGCCTGTTATAAATAAAAGCTTGCCTGAAGTAAGAGGAATTTTTTCGAGAAAATGAGCTGTAATATTCAGAGTAAAAAGTTGTAATTTTATGAGAAAGACCTATTTTTATAAGGAAAAGTCATCATTTTATGAGGATAAAACTCGCATTCTTATGACAAATGTATACATTTTAATATAATAAAACTTGTAAATGTATGAGAAAAATAGTCGTTATATTACGAATTATTGCTTCATACATGCCAAAGGGAAAATGGAGTGAATGAATAGTTCTTCAGCAAAACAGAGCAGTTGGGCACAAACAGATTTGCATGGTTTACCATCATTTTTCCTTGTGTATTTGCTTACTTTTTTCTAATAGAATTGAAACTTTTAGTCTCGAAATCGCAGATTTTTTTAATGTGGCCCTTTCTCCTCACTGTCCACAAGAGAGCCAGGGAGAGCCGGTTCCACCGCCCTGGCTGGCAAGACACGCTGGCTAGCGTTCGTCAGCTTGTAGGAGAAGCAATCACATGAATTAATTTACTTTTCTGCTGATTTTCTGCATTTTGTGTGTGTGACATCAGCACAGGAGGTAGAGAAATACGATGACGGCCATAGATCAGGAAGTGGATGATATTACGACGTAGAAAAGCCATATACACGTCTCTGCCGTGGCTGCAGTACAATATGGCTGAGCCACTACAGATTATACGCCATCTTTATGTGAGGAGACTCCCAGTAATCTCGCTTCAAGTGTCTTTCTAAAAAAATATGCAGTATTTGACTTTTGTTTTTGCATTTATACGAGATATTGTTTCTGGCGAGGTTGGTGATCATGTGCACCCTTTTTTCATTCATATTTATTTCTTTTTAAGGACTGCGCTGATGTGAAATGGTCCATTTGCTTTAAACAAATGCGTTTGGGGGGGGAAGTCCCGCTGCTGCTACGTCTGTGTGTGGCTACGCCGTGAAGCTCGTTCTGTCTGAGCTGACGGGGCACGGTGTGTTTAAATGATCAACATGACCGTCCTTACCGCCAAGCCTTTTCCCTCTCAGAACAGGATGTCTTGTCAGGGTCCTCATATAATCCACCTGCCGGCTCATAATCCAATATGTCTGGCTTTATAAATGGTTGCAGATTACAACGCGGTCCCCTCCGCTGTAAAAACGATGAATGAACGCTTGGTTTGACTCCCATCAAGCTGTACAACGGTGACGTTTTTCCCCAAAGGACATCATGGACATAGAAAAAACAATGGCCATCATAAAACCTAAACAGTTAGTCCGCCGAGAAAATACTTCCCCACACAAACGTACCTTGCCCTCATGATGACAGCCTATCATTTACAATTTCCACAAGATTTTGGGTTAGCAGTAGATTCCGTTTATATTGGCCAAATCTGCCATTTCCGTGGAAATCCTGGACCCCTACTTAATGTGTGACTCAAACTTGGAGGAGGTTTTCACTTACACGTTGCCACAGAGATATTCCTGTAATAATGTTTGCCACTGAAGTTACAACTGCGGTTTTCACGGTAACCACAACAATAAGTATATTCTTGTGTTGAAGGAATACTTCCCTTATAATGTCAATCCCAAGTAGGGCTATGGGACTATTGCCAGTGTTATTGTACAGAGGTGTGGAAGTGTTATCCTCCCTCCTGATTTTATTTTTTGCATGTTTGTCACGTTGAAATGTTTCAGCTCATCAAACAAATTTAAATATTAATCAATGACAACACAACTGAATACAAAACACAGTTTTTAAATGAAATATTTTATTATTAAGGGAGAAAAAAATCCAAACCTACATGGCGCTGTGTGAAAAAAACGATCTTCCTCGTTAAAACATAACTTAACTGAGACTGAGAGCTACAATTTCTGAAAAAGGTTTTTATATATAAAGCCTTTTTTTTTTTAAAGATTTGAGACTTCAGCGAATCAGTGAGAGCCATTATACACAAATGCCTAAAACACAGTACAGTGATGAACCTTCCCAGTAATGGGCGGCCAACCAAAATTCCACCATACGACACCGGGCAAAAACAAATTGCACCCCAAAGTTCCAATATGAAAACCACAGCTGAACAAAAACAACATTAAGGCTTGTCTCAATTTTGCCAGAACACATCTAGACAATCCTCAAGACCTTTGGGGAAATATCCTGTGGTCTGACAAGACAAAAGGTGTGTGTCCCATTACGTCTGGCCATCATACCAACAGTAAAATGTGGTGGTGTGATGGTCTGGGGCTGTTTTGCTGCTTCAGGACCTGGAAGACTTGCTGTGATAAATAGAACCATGAATTCTGCTGTCTACCAAAAAAATCCTGAAGATGAACATCTGGACACCATTTGGTGACCTCATCATGTAACAAACATGGGTTGTGCAGCAGGACATATGATCCAAAACACACGCAAGTCCACCTCTGAATGGCTGAAGAAAAACCAAATGAAGACTTTGGAGTCTTACCTGAATCCTATTGAGATGCTGTGGCATGACCTTAAAAAGGTGCTTCATGCTGGAAAAGCCTCCAATGTGACCGAATGACTCCATCCATCCATTTTCTTCCGCCTATCTGAGGTCGGGTTGCGGGGGCAGCAGCCTAAGCAGGGAAGCCCAGACGTCCCTCTCCCCGGCCACTTCGTCCAGCTCTTCCCAGGCCAACTGAGAGACATAGTCTCTCCAGCGTGTCCGTGACCGGTGCAGAGTCCGCATCACTGCTGACGCCGCACCAATCCGCCTGTCCATCTCACGTTCCATCCTTCCCTCACTCGTTAACAAGACCCCGAGGTACTTAAACTCCTCCACTTGAGGCAGGACCTCATCCCCGACCCGGAGATGGCACTCCACCCTTTTCTGGGCGAGAACCATGGACTCAGATTTGGAGGTGCTGATTCTCATCCAGTTGCAAATCGATCCAGTGAGAGTTGAAGGTCACTGCTCGAGTAAGCCAACAAGACTACATCAACTGCAAAAAGCAGAGACCGAATCCTGCGGCCACCAAACTGAAACCCCTCATGGCCCTGGCTGCGCCTAAAAATTCTGTTCATGGAAGTAATTAACAGAATCGGTGACAAAGGACAGCCCTGGCGGAGTCCAACCCTCACTGGAAAGGGGTCCAACTTATTGCCGGAAATGCGAACCAAACTCTGACACCGGTCATACAGGGAACGAACCGCCTGGATTAGGTGTTCTGATACCCCATATTCCCGGAGCACTCCCCACAGTATTCCCAGAGGAACACGACCGAATGCCTTCCACAAAACACTAATAGACTGGTTGGGCAAACTCCCATGCACCCTCAAGGACCCTGCCAAGAGTATAGAGTTGGTCCACAGTTCCACGACCAGGATGAAAACCACACTGCTCCTCCTGAATCCGAGATTCAACTATCCGGCAGATCCTCCTCTCCAGAACCCATGAATAGACCTTACCGGGAAGGCTGAGGAGTGTGATCCCACGATAGTTAGAACACGTCCCCTGGGCCCCCTTCTTGAAAAGCGGGACCACCACCCCAGTCTGCCAGTCCAGGGGCACCAACCCCGACGTCCACACGATGCTGCAGAGTTGTGTCAGCCAAGACATGCCTACACCATCCAGCGCCTTAAGGAACTCCAGGCGGATGTCATCCACCCCCGGGGCCTTGCCACCAAGGAGCTTTTTGACCACCGCGGTAACCTCAGCCCCAGAGATAGGAGAAACCCGCCTCAGAGTCCCCAGGCACCGCTTCCATGTTGGAAGACGTGTCAGTTGTATTAAGGAGGTCTTCAAAGTATTCCCTCCACCGGTCCACAACATCTTGAGTCGAGGTCAGCAACACACCATCCCCACCATACACAGTGTTGACTGTGCACTGCTTCCCCCTCCTAAGACGGCGGATGGTGGTCCAGAATCTTCTTGAAGCCACCCGGAAGTCATTTTCCATGGCCTTTCCGAACTCCTCCCATGTCCGAGTGCATTTGCCTCAGTGACTGCCAAAGCCGCAGACCGCTTGGTCTGCCAGCACCTGTCAGCTTCCTCCATAGTCCCATGGGCAAAAATGGCCTGATAGGACTCTTTCTTCAGCTTGACGGAATTCCTCACCACTGGTGTCCACCAACGGGTTCTGGGATTACCGCCACGACATGCACCGACCACCCTACGGCCACAGCTCTGATCAGCCGCATCGACAATGGAGGCACAAAACATCGCCCACTCGGACTCAATGTTCGCTGCCTACCTCGGAACATGGTCAAAGCTTTCCCGGAGGTGGGAGTTGAAACTCCGTCTGACAGGGGACTTTTCCAGACGTTCCCAGATGACCCTCCTTATGCGTTTGGGTCTGCCAGGTCTGACCGGCATCCTCCCCCACCATCGAAACCAACTCACCACCTTGTGGTGATCGGTTGACAGATGTGCCCCCTCTTCACCCGAGTGTCCAAAACATGTACCTGCAAGTCCGACGACACAACCACAAAGTCAATCATTGAACTGCGCCCCAGAGTGTCCTGGTGCCAAGTCCAATAACAAGACACCGCTCGGGTTAAGATCAGGGGGGCCGTTCCTCCCAATCACACCTCTCCAGGTCTCACCGTTGCTGCCAACATGAGCGTTGAAGTCACCCTGCAGAACAAGGGAATCCCGCGAGGGAACACTCTCTAGTACTTCCTCTAAGGACTCTAAAAAGGACTGATATTCTGAACCGCCGTTTGGGGCATAAGCACAAACAACAGTCAGGACCCGTCCCCCCACCCGAAGGCGTAGGGAAACTAGCTTCTCGTTTAATGGGTTAAACTCCAACGTGCAGGCTTGGAGCCGGAGGGCAACAAGAATTGCCACACCTGCTCGTCGCCTCTCATTGCTGGCAACACCAGAGTGGAATGAAGTCCAGCCCCTCTCGAGAGGACTGGTTCCAGAGCCCTTGCCGTGCGTTGAGGTGAGTCCGGAATCTAGCCGGAATTTCTCCACCACACGCACCAGCTCAGGCTCCTTCCCCGCCAGAAAGGTGACATTCCACGTATTGGCAACTAGCTTCTGTAGCCGAGGATCGAACCGCCAAGGCCTCCGCCACCCAGCTCACTTAGCACCCAACCCCTTTGGCCCCTCCTACGAGTGGTGAGCTCATGGGAGGTGGGACCCACGTTACCTTTTCAGGCTGTGCCCGACTGGGCCCCATGGTTGCAGGCCCGGCCACCAGACGCTCGCCATCGTGCCCCACCTCCAGGCCTGGCACCAGAGGGGGACCCCAGTGACCTGCGTCCGGGCGAGGGAAAACGAAGTCCAATTGTGTTATTCATCATTAAGGTCTTTTGAGCCACACTCTGTCTGGTCCCTCCTCTAGGACCTGTTTGTCATTGATGACCCTACCAGGTGCATGTCAGCCCCCGACAACCTATCTCTTAGGATCATTGGGACACGCAAACTCCTCCACCACGATAAGGTGGTGGTGCCAAATGACAACAATTCTGCAAAATCCCTCCACAGCGCTGTAAGAGACTTATTGCAAGTTAGGGCAAATGCTTAATTGCAGTTGTTGCTGCTAAGGGTGACCCAAACACTTATTAGCTTCAGGCTAAAACCACTTTTTCACACAGGACCGTGTAGCGTTGCATTTTTTTCTCCCTTAATAATCAAAAGTTGAATTTAAAAACCGTGTTTGTGTGCACAATGACTAATTTTTAATTTTGTTTGACGGTCTGAAACCACCACTGTAGCTTGTACATATTGAATGGAAATGTGTACGATTGCTGCTGTAACAATATGAATAATAATAATGCTTAGATATCGTACCTAATGAAGTGGCCAGTGAGGTTTAATGTTCAACACTGAGTTGCAGTATCGATTCAAAGATGTTTCGGTCTACATGTTTAAACGCGTCTCCACCAATCAGAAGCCTTGATTGTTGATCTGTGTCAGAACCTGTGGAAAATTTAAAACCGCTGGCGGCGACTGGAGTAAAAAAAAACAAATAGTTGCAGAAACACACCTTCAGTCTAAGAAAATAAACACTCTACTTTTTTATAATGTAGTCTTAAGTATTAGGAGACAACGCTCGCAGTTTGACAGCCTGCTCACTGTCCTGTATCTGGAGCCCAGTCTTCTAGTGTCGCCCATCACCCTCAATCGCTCCGATTATTCTGTTACATAATGTTGTGGTCTGTGCAAAGTTTTGCCCCGTCAAAGTTAGCGTCAGTGTGAGTTGAGGCCGGGATAACAAACCGGTAAATTGATGTCAGGCTACTGAGCGGCCGTCAAAACAACACAGCAGGCCTCTTAAAGGCTGAAAGTGACTGATTAATTACACACCCCCTCACACACACTAATGTGTTCTCACTTTGTACACCAGAAAGGATCCTAACCCAGACAGATGCACTCTAAACTTGAGCATTAATTACGACAGTAGAGCTTCTAAGGTCTGACCCAATCTGTTCCAGATGATACCAGGCCACATATATCATCTGTTCCATTTGGGAGTACACGGCGCATTCACTAAGTGGACATATTCTGCTGTTTGCAGTGTGTCAGATCACTAATGTTAGCATTTCTCAGAGGTGGTAAGTAAGTAACCCCTGACCAATTTGCGCTTCCGATTCTGCGGCTTCCCTCTTGCACGGTTTTCCAAAAATATATTATTTAATAGATCCTTCTGTTTTGTCGTTTTGATAAGGGTCTCTAATTAGTATAAAAAAGGCTTAAAATGCTCTATATAAACAAAATTTACACATTTTTAAAGCATAAAAATGGTGTAATGAACTATAATATTCAGAAGATGTATTGTGATGATATGTAGTATTCTAAAATGGTCTCGAGGTGTAAGTAATGGTAAAGGTAATGCTGGGTGAGATCATTGGAACAACAGGCTTTTATTGCAGGTTTAAACGATCTCACAACGAGCTCAATAATCCCTAACATGCACTACTTTTGCAGCCGTAATCCACACCAAAATACCTTCACCCTCCACCCTCCCTGCACTGGAACACATTTACAGCAAAAGAGTCTTATTTTCTTTTACATCTACTATATTGGGTAATATATTGGGTAATATGAGGGTAAATGTGACATAGGGGTGTTTTTTTCCATCCCTAGGACTCTAATAATGTTAAACACTGTACTTTGAAGGTTGCAAACAGGTTTTTTATGCTGTAACTATGACAATATTGCATTTATGAATAAGGACTCTTGAACCAATTAATCGCCACAAACAAGGAATTACATTTACCAGCATCATTGAGTCAATTTTTGTGTGTATTTGTACTTAGTCTATTAAAATCTGTACAGTGGAACCCTGCACATTTGTGATCCAGCATCCACCGCCCCACCAAATCCGTACATATTAGGTGTACAGGGAGAAGATGAGATCTTAACAGGGCTTTTAAGAAAAGCAGAATGAAAAAATATGACTATATATTAATTTCTGCTATGTTGCATTCTTTGTGTATGCCAGCTGCCCCGCCTGCACCCACCGAGACAAAGAAACTGTATGACTGACAAAAGCCTCGCTATGGAACAAACACGCCAAGGTGCTGAAACTAATGCCCAGAGTGAACTTTCTTCATGCCTGTTTGGAGGCAAGAGATAAAGAAAGCAGGCAGGCATGGCCAAATGCATGGCAATACATTAAGGCTGGAAAAATTAAAAAAATTTAAGATTATGAGATCTTGTGACACTTGTACTGTATTTATGCTGGAGACAGGGCTGCTGGGAATAAGGCTTGGGCTTTTTGGGTTAAGGGTAAGGTTTTGATTAGGGTTAGTGGTCTGGTTTTGGTTGAAGTTAAGGTTAGGTTGAGCTAACTTGTTATCAAAATGACGAGTGTGTGAAAATGTCTCACCAAAGGTGAGACATTTGATCGCCATCTGGTCCTCCCCAGTGGGTGTGAAGTGATACTTGATTTCTGATTCTTGCCTTGTGTAGCAGTCAAGCACACCGTTTGTTAATGTCAAGAGTCGTACAAGCCTTGTAACACGCTTGAGTTGTTTATTTCATGTAGCATCACCCCATGTCCAACATTAGGATGCTACAAAGCAGCGCCTCCTACACGGACCGCCTGTCACACTGCTGACGCCTCAGATGTTAGTGCAGATGATGCTCCTCAACAAAATGTTCATTTTTCCTGCTTGGAAATGCATTTTTTTGAGTAGAAGGTTCCTGCGGCGAGAGAGTTTAAGAGTCCATTTAATGGAAATGCCTGTGCAAGGAGGGAAAAAACCCCATCTGGTTTGGTTCTGCATGACAAAAGTGCAGCCGTGTTCACTACCACGCTGGTTGTTGCAGCTGACCTGTTTGTTGTGATGTTTGATGAGCAGCCCACATCATGTCCCCATGTTTGTGCTCTCCAAGGGGCCCTCTGTCCTCTGTGGCGCTTGAGGCGACAGCTCCAGTTTATTAATGCGCACGTCACTGGGGAGACTGGACCCGGCTGCGCTGGCATGTGCCGTTTATTAGCATGTCTGCTCAGGGAAGGGAGCAAAGTCGGTGTACATTCATACCCTCACCTCTGATCTCATTCATTCATTTGTGGTGTGAGTTAACAGTCATACAAGCATAAAAAACATCATATCATATATCCAAAATATATACGTTATATGTTATATATGATGTCAAAGTAGTCCTACAAACTTAAAAATCGTCCAACAACAGTTATACGCCGTCCAAAATGTCTTACAAACATAACAAATGTCCATAATGACATAAAAAAACATCCAACATGTCATGTCGTCCTCCAGGTGAGGTGAAGATGGTGGACCGGCTTGCCAACAGCGAGGCCAACTCCAAGCGCATCGCGCTGGTGGAGAGCTGCTTCGGGGCGGCGGGCCAGCCTCTGGCCATCCCGGGCCGGGTGCTGATTGGCGAGGGCGTGCTGACCAAACTGTGCCGCAAGAAGCCCAAAGCGCGGCAATTCTTCCTCTTCAACGACATCCTGGTGTACGGCAACATCGTCATCCAGAAGAAGAAGTACAACAAGCAGCACATCATCCCGCTGGAGAGCGTCACCATCGACACGGTGGCAGACGAGGGTGACCTGCGCAACGGCTGGCTCATTAAGACGCCCACCAAGTCCTTCGCCGTCTACGCCGCCACCGCCACCGAGAAGTCCGAGTGGATGAATCACATAGGCAAGTGTGTGGGCGAGCTGCTGGAGAAGAGCGGCAAAACACCCAACAGCGAGCACGCCGCCGTCTGGGTGCCCG
This sequence comes from Oostethus manadensis, assembly GCA_024372805.1. Classification (NCBI taxonomy): domain Eukaryota; kingdom Metazoa; phylum Chordata; class Actinopteri; order Syngnathiformes; family Syngnathidae; genus Oostethus; species Oostethus manadensis. The sequence goes on along the minus strand of QODF01000250.1, from coordinate 1,014,218 downwards.
ACTCGGAGGCCACCGTGTGCATGCGCTGCCAGAAGGTCAAGTTCACGCCTGTCAGCCGCCGCCACCACTGCAGGAAGTGCGGCTTTGTGGTGTGCGGTCCGTGCTCGGAGAAGAAGTACCTGCTCCCCAGCCAGTCATCCAAGCCCGTCCGTGTCTGCGAGTTCTGCTACGGGCAGCTGATGTCGGGAGCGCGCTCGGACTCCTTCGCCCGCTCCAACTTCCACAATTTGTCTGACGACGAGGACGAAGACGACAGCAGCGACTGAAAGGGCCTGAACCTCCCCTTCTGCAATTCCAGCAGGGAAGAAAAACTTTCCAGAACTGAATGATGACACTTCAATGGACTCATCACCTACCCGACACTGAGATCCAGATGATAGACACGCTCTTAACTCCTCCAACTTATACCCCCAGCCAATTACAGATCGTCTACAGGGAAAAGCTTCACAACTTTAAGGGCTTTTTTCTTCTTCTTCCTCTATCACTTTTCTACAAACATCATTTTTCTACAAAGAACCGCAAGAACCGAATCGAGCTTTTTACAGAAAATCAAGTCTGTGCCTCCACTCTCACCTTAGTGCCTTCTAGAACAATCACCCCCGCACCCCCACCAAGAGCTCGCTGCTCTCGAGTTGTTTCTGTAACTATATCGTGTCCTGCGGACGCCATGGCAACAGCATTGATTTTATGTCGGTTGAGACACTAATGCAAAAGCTTTTTGTCTGTTTTGAGGGAACACAATGGCAAGTCGTTTATTTTGTAATGAACGACACAGCTGCTGAGGCACAACTTCTTATATACGCCTTGCTAGCTGAGAACGGATAGTGCTTGTTAGTTATTCGTTTAGTTGCTGGGCGACATGGACAGAAGTATTGGGACTGATTCCTCTTCTCTGCTTCACGTGGTTGTTTTTATTGAATAGCGATTTGATGGCGCTTTTTGCAGAGGAAGGGGACAAATATGGATATGAATCCAGCAGACGCCGCAGTCTCACACGTCGGCTCAACGTTTCCCAGCAGGAAGATGCCTCGACAAGGCGTGTTTTGCATGTACAATACTGTTTCTTCATATGGAAAACTTAATTGAAAATGAAAATGTGAGGGGCATTATATATTCCAAATAGGCATTATTAGGGTTAAGGGTTTTTCTTCGAGGTTCTGGTCAGAGACCAAGAATAATGGGAAGCTACTGTAGAATATCTATTATTAGTTTTGGAAGACGTTCTCTATCGGAGTGTGTCCACTTGTGAGGTTACTGGTGTTGGACCTGGTCTCATTCTTCCACGCCGAACTCCACCTGCCGCTATGGAGCAGAAACTGGTGTCCCAATACTTTTGTCCACATGTCTTGTTAATTACTTTTCAAATATAAAATATTTTTGTTGCCATCTATCAATTTGGAAGCGGGTCGGGCGACGTTCGCTGTGATGAGTGACCCAAGTAACGTGACCCACCACTCAGCCCCGAAAGCGAAAAGTCCAGCGCGGTTTCTCTTCCCAGCTGAGGGTTGAAGTGACGCGTGAAAGGAGAAGAAAGGGAATTTTTTCTGTTTCGCTTGTCTTTTGTTAAAAAAAAAACCCATAATTCGTCTTTTTGATTGTGTCATATGACGTCATCTAAAGGCTGGTTGTGGACTTGAGGTGGCATGCTGTTTAACAACCTGCTTGTGGGGGCCCTGAATGCAGCATGAATATGGCTGCCTCCACGGAATGATTAGTCTTGTTTCTTCCATCGTGTTTTAATTTTCAAAAATTATCTGAAAAGGGCTTCAATGAGAATGTAAATGCAGCTTAACGATCACCACCGATTCCTCGGCGTGTGTTCGCGTAAGAGTGCGTTGCTTCAAGCAGACCTCTTGTCTGATCTTCATTCTTTTCCAGAGTGAAAAATACATGAAATTGAATTTGTTTGGGATTTTATTTTACATGCAATGTTCTGCTTTCTGCCTTTGAGAAAATTTGAGAGTAAAAAGTCAGAAAGGAACTCTTCTTCAGGCGTTCTTTCCTTTCTGTGTGAGCCACCATTGACCTCCATTGTGCACAAAGTTGTCTTTATGCATGGAGGATAACAACACTCTCACAATGACTCCCGCAAAGCTAAGGATCTTTGCTCTTGAAATGAGAGTGTTGCTATTTGACGGCTTAAACTGCTTTGAGTTATTTAATACTAGAATGTGATGGCGTCACCCAGCTGATGTGTCGATCCAGTCCCAGACGTGGAGCGAGCCGTCGGCGGCGGCCGACAGGAGTGTCCTTGCCTGTTCAGGGTGCCAGACGTGAGTGGTGACGACGGGAGCTTCGCCGTCTGGCTGCTGCACAGACACCGTGTGACCCCTGTGCTTAAAGAGTGCCTCGACTTCTTTAGGCTCCGTCCCCCAAGCAGCGGAGTTGTAGATTTGGACGTCGTCGCCGACACCTGTAAGAGCGCAGAAAGAAATTTGGGAGGCTGCGACCAGCAGAGGCGCTCTTGAGTCTCAACTAGTTTGCCAAGCGTGACCCGTCTGACCTGACACAGAGACGGCGTTCTCCAGTGTGGGCGCCCACCTCACAGTCACATCACCTGGCCCGAGGTGGCGTCGTCGTGTTTGGACCGGGAGCTGAGCTTGGCACACCACACCCATCGGGCTCCTCAGGTCCGAAACCACCGCCCGCCCCGTCGAAGACACGCGGATCAACATGCAGCTGGACTCGCCCGGCAAGGCGTCCGTCCACCAGAGGGAGCTAGAATCGATGGCGGGCGCCGGCTGAGGGGACGAGGACGTGCGGGTGTCGACGGTGTGAACGTTCCCGTCAGTGCAGGCGGCCAAGAAGACCGCCTCGCTCACGACGTGTAAAGAACTCAGAAGGTCTGCAGAGTCTGACGCTGTGAAAAAGTTCAAGTATCACTTCCAGTTGTCTGGTGACACGCGAGACGTGACGTCCTCTGTCTGAGAAGAAAATAGCAGCTCGGTCTCCATGGTTACCTCGCTCGTAGACGCTCTCGCCTGTCAGTAGACGTGTCAGCCGGACGTCGCCGCTCCGAGTTCCGTGAAGAACCTCCGGCGGTGATGAGCGTGGCGCCACCATCCTGACCCCTCCTCTTTGAGCGTCCTGTGTCCCCTTGATGTTTGCCATCCTCGTGATGACGTCTGGCGGGGACGACAGGCGGACGCTTGTCACATACGTGACACCGGGGAACGATCGATGACGAGACTCACCGCTGGCATCCCCTCCCAGGTCCCACACATGTAGGTCTGAGGTAAGCCCATCGTTGGTGACAGCCAACCTTTCAAAATAAAAAAACAGAAGAGTAACCAGTTTCAGTCACATTTCTAAAAGCAGCTAGTGAAGCTAGGGGTCTAGTTTGACACTGCACAGCCAGTTTTTTTTATTTTTTTACCTACCATAAAGCAGAGTTCCAATGCCAAATCAATTCATTCAATTGACTAGCAAGAAATTAATGCAAATAATGTACATTTTAAAAAATTAATCTAATTCACACCCTACTAACATACATGACTGTCCATAAAAATGTTATATTTTTCGTATATAGAGATTATCAAAAATATATTTAAAAAAATGAATCCAATCTCTAAAATTTTTGGTCAGTTCCTGTAAAAGTCAAATGACAGAATTGAAACAGGCATTCAATTCCAAAACTGCTGGACTTCTGCTGGGTGTGACAAGCTCACCGAGTTCCTGGGACGTGTTTGATGGCGCTGACAGGACACTGAGTAAAACCCCCGTGGACCACCTTGAAATCCCGCTCAGCACAGAGACCCTGAACACATCATCGCAGTGTTTTTAATCAGCAACACACACAGCCTGGACTATTTTATTTTGTTTTACCTTATTTCCTTCAGCAAAGAGTTTTCGAGGCAAACAAAGTTCCAAAATTTCATTTTTGGTAGCGCTGCCACCTGCAACACAAATGGCTGAGGGGGGGAGGCAAAAAAAGAAACACTGTTGTTAAGTTTCACTTAGCATCAAATTAGCATTCATTGGAAAGGACAGAAGGTGCACACCACCCCCATGCGGCCATAGTCAGTACTACACCAACCATCTCGTCCCTGAGCAATAAAAGGTATTTTCCTTTTACTATCAAAATAATTTTCTCAACACTTTCTCTCCTCATTATGTTCATTTATTTTCTTTTAATTCAAACATCTTTCAAAAAACATCTGAAGGCCGGCTTCCAAAATGCTCAACACAAATCTTTTCTCACAATCTGCTTCAGGGTGACGCTGGCCATCAAAAACTCTTTATTAAGTGTACATCAAATGTTTTAGGTATATTTTAACCCAAAAAATTGTTTTTAAATGACATAATGGAACTAATAAGTGGGTATTATTTTACCGCTCATTGTACTGACCAGTCAAACTTACACTATGTGACCGTACATTCTTTGTTTGTCATCACACTTTTCCTCTTTGTTGGGCATTACAAAAAAAATTCAAAAAGCTAAACGGTTAAAAACAAAATGCACTTTTGTTATAATTTGCAGCAAATTGTTTTGTTTGATGGCAATCTGTTGTGTAGCTTTGGCGTAAACTAGCCAAGCTAGCTAGCTATCGCTCAAACTTATAAACACAAACCGCGTTGCATCTTGATGAAGCAATTTTTCCAGCAATCTTGTTGTCGTTGTGGTCAAGCAACTAAAGCAGAGGCCCATGCAGGGTGTGATGGGGGTTCTGGGAGGACCCATCCCTGAGGAACGGCAGTCCCTTCATGATCTGCCGCCAAGAAGACATCCCACCGTTGCCTGACTTGAAGCAAGGCGTGCAGCGAGGACTCGGACTGAGTGTAGTAGTCCGTGAAGGCCTGCAGGGCGGCGTCGGCGAGTGGCGTGGACTCCCCGAACAACATGGCGTTTACTTGCTGCTGTCTGTGCAGCTGCTTCTCCCGGTCCTTCTTCTTCAGCTCCCGCCTCTGCTCCTCCTGCATGCTGTCCAGCATCACCATCAGCGCCTTCTCCTCTGCTGTGTAGATGACCGTCCTGGTCTTCATCACACGCCTCAGCCCGTCCAACTGGCTTTGGAACGTTTCCTCTGCGTCTCGCTCGGTGGCGATGCCTTTCCGGGAAGCCGCCTCTTTCCTCAGCTTGCGCAACTTCTCCAGAGATCTCAGGACGTCTTGCATTCGCTTGACATCGCTTTGCTTCTTGCGCACCTCTGAGAGGACCGAGTCTGCCGCTAGCTTCAGCTCACGTTCCTTCTTCTTCTCCTCCACCTGATGGATCTGCCACATTCTCCACTTGTTGATGGCGCCCTCCTTCTCCGCGATGCGCATCTCGTTTGCCGCTCGGTCCACCTCCGCCACCTTCCTGCTTTTCAGACGCCGCGCTCTCCTCCTCGCGGCACGGGACATCTTTTCTCTGTGGGCTTGAAAAAGATCCAGTTTGTTTTGCAAGTCCGTTTTCAAATGCAGCGCGTCTCCGTAGGATGCGGCCCATGCACTGCTGTTATCCATACCGAACCTGAGATTTTCACAGGCCTCTGTCAACCTGGACAGAAGATCAGCAGCGTCACGCAGGACATCTTTAAGGTCAGGACCAGTGGCGGGCTTTGGCGTCTTCACATCTCTGGTCCCCCTGGTTGTCCTCTGAAGGAAGTGGCTGAGCCATTCTTCATCCTGCTTCCTCTGCACAGACGCTTCATCTGCAGGACAAACCGCCAAGTCCTCGCTTGGTTCTACGTGTTGGCTCCTTTGTGCCCAACTGAAAGTCTGGACAAACCGCCGACATGCTGGTGTTCCAGGGCCGTCATACGCGTTCGGGAAGTAGCCGAATGGAGGAGGATGTTGCTGAGGAGCAGGGTGGCTTGCCTGCAGAGGGAACGCGTATGGAAATCCAGGGGCGGACATATCGCCTCCCGGTGACGGAGTCCACTGTCCGGCTGTGTACGAGTAGTCCAAGTTGTCGCCAGGAGCCCCGGCTCCGTATGTCCAGTCCATTTTGCGTCTGTTTTGAACAAGAACCCAAAAGCTAAACGGATTTACTCACTTTTCCCAGACGTCCACTCAATGACTGTGGTGGGAAACTCCAGTTGATACACGTGAAGGTCTTTGTACCTAAACCACACACACAAAACCTTTGTTTTCTTTGACAGCCTCCAATACGGGGAGCAAATAACACTGCACGCAATTAAAACTGATTTACATTACATTACCAATATGCGTTCAAATTGGTAATAAGTGACGTTAAAGATGGCCTATTATAAGCATTCATCATTTGGTCAAAACCGGCCTATTTCTGAGCGGAGTTCAAACCAATGCTAACAGGTTAGCATGCTAATAGGTTACCATAAACGCGTTACTCGTAATTCTCATTCGCCGCCGTGAAAAAAAGCGGCGGCGGAAGAAAACGTAAGAGGTTTACTTACGTTTTCAGCGAGTCCATAAACCAGTCGTCTAAAATATCATCAAAATCAGACTCCTCCATTACTTTTGATGTTTACCACCCTCGTGGTGCTTATCTGTGCTGTTTGGTTCTTTTTCGTTTTCCGGATAGCCAGCGCGGTCAGCTAGAGACGGGTCGTTCATGACCGATTCCACACCCATGACTCAAACCCAAAGACTCGAGAGATGAACTAATCAATTCTCTTTCCGGCTCAGGCAGCATACGTTAGGCTTATGGGGCTGTCACGTGATGAAAGAACGACTCAAAACCCGAAGACTCGAGAGATGAATTATTCAATTCTCTTTCCGACTCAAGCAGCATAGGTTAAGCTCACATGGCGCTGTCACGCGATGAACGAACGACTCGAAAAGGGAGTGAGGTGAGTGATTCATAGTCAAAATACCCAGGTAAACAATGAATTAATATTTTCAGTTTCTTATAGCATTATAATATGTCTTGTTTGTAGTGTGATTAACGTTTGTGTAAATAGTAGATGTGATTAGGAAGAAACATGTTGCATTTTAATCATGTTGCTAAAATGAACGAATTGACTCGAAAAAAGATTCGTTCTTTTTACTGAACGGGACTCAAAGATCTGCGTCGGTAAAATGATCCGAACTTCCCATCACTAGTGGTCACAGCGCCACCAGCTGGACTGGAGTGTAACGGAGTGTAAATGTGCTGTTAAATTATTCAGACGTGTCGCAACAGCGCCTGTTACTGGTGAAGAGTAGCATGTGCAAGTTGCCGTAAGAAGCGCTCAGAACTGTGAGGAATGAGACGCGGTGAGACACGATTTTGTACCGTCCGAGATATTTGGTGAATTCATGTTTACTGCCCGTTTGTATTGTGTTGTTTACAATGTGACGTGCATTTAAGAATGTTTGCTAGTTGATATGAGACCATACTACACTTTGGAGGGATGTTTTAAAAACTTGAATGCACCTTCTTTGTTAGGTAATTTGTAACTGTTGATGTGCAATGTAGATCATCACAGTGGTGATTGAACCAACTCAGTCACGGTGCAGACCAAGAAACATTCTGGTTTCAACATAGTTGTTACGCCATATGTGGTGTGATCGATGGCTGCCCATGAAGATCATCAACCCCACCAATGAGCAAGTGGTGCTGAAAAAGAACACCAAACTAAGCAGATGTTTTTCCCTGTATTACTGTTGAAGACTTGTATCAGCCTGACCACATCCACATCCTCTCCCAGTCAGTTTCTGATGCTGCAAAGATAAGATCCAAAGACGACATCAGGTCAGCACTAGAGAAGGTTGGACTACAGGATCTTGATTTGGATGCATGTGCTGTTTCGGACCAGTGGCGAGACAAGCTTCTCCAGATAATTGAGAAATATGAGTCAATCTTTTCACGGAACAAGATGGACTGTGGGGAAGCATCTGATTTTGTGCGCAAGATAAATCTAGTGGATGAGAGGCCATTTCGTCTGCCTTATCGAAGAGTGCCACCAAAACCATTATGAGAAGCTAAGTACAGCTCTTAATGAGATGGAAGAAAAAGGCATAATTCGAAAATCCACCAGTGAGAATGCATCACCCTTAGTCCTTGTGTGGAAGAAAAACGGAGATTTGCGCATTTGCACAGACTTTAGGTGGCTCAACGCTAGAACACTGCGAGATGCGCACCCATTACCTCACCAGGCTGACGCTCTTGCTGCACTGGGCGGAAATGTTCTCTTTTCCACCATGGACCTCACTTCAGGGTTCTACAATGTGCCATTGTTTGAAGAGCATAAGAAGTATACTCCCTTTTCGTCCCCCTTTGGCCTTCGTGAGTACAACCGGATGCCGCAAGGTCTGTCAAACAGCCCCGCTACATTCATGCGGATGATGCTCTCTATTTTTGGAGACGAGAACTTCACTAGCCTCTTATGCTACCTTGACGATCTCATGGTCTTTGGTCCCAGCGAGCAGATAGCACTTGAGCGGTTAGAGATGGTCTTTTCCCGCTTGAAGACCCATAACCTAAAGCTGGCACCAAAGAAGTGCCACTTTCTTCGTAGATCAGCGAAGTTTCTGGGCCATGTTGTCTCTGAGTCTGGGGTGCAGACAGATCCTGGGAAAGTTGAGGCTATCAATAAAGTGCAGGTGTCAGATTTGATGGACAGTGACGGTGCAAATCCTTCTCACAAGAAAATTCGATCTTTCTTAGGAATAGTGCTATATTATCAGCATTTCATTGAGGATTGCTCCATCGAGGCCAAGCCCCTTTTCAAGTTGCTCTCAGGCAAAAGGACTGATTGCAAACCCAGGCGAGGGGTTAGGAGTGATGTAAACTTCTCAGGTCATGCGAAACTATCAGCAGAGGACTAGACCACGGAGTGTCGGGACGCCTTTGACACCCTGAAGCATGAACTGTCACACAGTGTGACATTGGCCCATCCTGATTTTCGGAAAGCCCTTCATCCTTTCTGTTGATGCTTCGTTTGACGGCATTGGAGCCGTTTTGTCCCAACTCCAACCTGATGAGGAAATAGCACGACCCGTGGCATTTGCCAGCGAAACACTGACACGGTCCCAGTTGAACTATCCAGCTCACAGACTTGAGTTCCTTGCTTTGAAGTGGGCTTTTTGTGACAAGTTCTCTCATTGGCTCAAAGGAAGACACTTCACTGCACGGTCTGACAACAATCCCCCTGACCTACATTTTGACAAAGCCCAAGCTAGATGCCTGTGAACAAAGGTGGGTGTCAAAGCTTGCAGCATATGAGTATGATCTGAAATATGTGCCATATGGATTCTGGTACCATCCCGTTGCTATGCACTTCTTGAGGAAGAATTTGTGACATTGACTTTCCTTTGTACATCATTGCCCTAGGCCCGCGCGTTATATTTGACCTTGTTCTTCTTGTATGTTGCATCACTTCGGCATAATTTAAGGGGGGCGTGTGTTACGGAGTGTAAATGTGCTGTTAAATTATTCAGACGTGTCGCAACAGCGCCTCTTACTGGTGAAGAGTAGCATGTGCAAGTTGCCGTAAGAAGCGCTCAGAACTGTGAGGAATGAGACGCGGTGAGACACGATTTTGTACCGTCCGAGATATTTGGTGAATTCATGTCTACTGCCCGTTTGTATTGTGTTGTTTACAATGTGGCGTGCGTTTAAGAATGTTTGCTGGTTGATATGAGACCATACTACACTTGGGAGGGATGTTTTGAAGACTTGAACGCACCTCCTTTGTTAAGTAATTTGTAACTGTTGATGTGCAATGCAGATCATCCCGTGACCAAAGTCAAATTGTGTTTCAGGTAATACTTTGTCATTGTGACGATTTTGGTTTGAAGATGTTGTTGCTACTGTGCTAACGCTAGCTGCTGGGCCTCGTGGGATGTGTTCAGGGACATCATGCGAAATAAGATGGACTGTTAAGTTTATCTTGTGTTGTAAACTGGATTATGAAAAATCGCTTTAATACACAAAATGGGAAATAGTTGATTTCACATGTGACTTAGAAAATGTTAGCCCAACAAACCACTATACGATCACAACCAATTGAAACGTGTTATGTAAGATGTAAGTGAAGTCGCCGTAAGAAGCGCGCAGAACTGTGAAGAACGAGACCGTGATCCAAAGTCGAGGCTCACCCGTTGTTCCTGTCAAATTGTGTTACAGGACACGCTCCAATGAAAAAAGGCCAATAACCCACCTGACTCCGTGTGCGTGATGCATTAAAGCGACAGCATTGTGGAGCTGCATTTCCCCACACCACGTTGTGGACCGTCACATATGAATGCGCGCAAACCCCCCCTAGGTGTGTCTTGGAGTAGGCCGACCGTTCTAAAAATATTTATAACTGAGAATTTCACAAGAAAACAAACAACAATACAAATGAAGACATCATCGGTAATGTTACAATATTCCATTCAATAAAAAATAGGTATAGAAAATGTAACAAATTGTTTTATTTTACCAGAGTAATGTAATGTCATGGGGAAAAATACACATGAATGAATAAAAAGTTTGCTTTTAAGTCATGAAAAAATAAATATTTGGAAAATGGATCAGGGGAAATGCTAGCAATAAAGTCAATATATTATGGAAATAAATACATAATATTAAGAGAAAATTTACATTAAAAAAGCTGAAATAGTTGGATATAAAAAACAACAGTAGAACTAGGGGGAAAAAGCTGTAATTTTACCGGAATGTCAAAATAGAAACATTGCATTGTAATGAGACAAAAAGTTGCAATTTTACAAGCATAAAATAATAAACATTATACCCTATTATTACTATTATAAGAAAAAATAGGGTCGAGTGGGTAGCACGTTGGCCTCACAGTCAGGAGGTTCAGGGTTCGAATCTCCGTTGGGCATCTCTGTGTGGAGTTTGCATGTTCTCCCCGTGCGTGTGTGGGTTTTCTCCGGGTACTCCGGTTTCCTCCCACATTCCAAAAACATGCATGTTAGGTTAATTGGCGACTCTAAATTGTCCATCGGTGTGAATGTGAATGTTTGTTTGTCTATATGTGCCCTGCGATTGGCTGGCGACCAGTCCAGGGTGTACCCCGCCTCTCGCCCAAAGTCAACTGGGATAGGCTCCAGCATACCCGCGACCCTAATGAATGAATGAATGAAAACGAAAAAATTATGTATTTTACGATTTTTAAATAAATATTAAAAAATACATCTTTTTAAGTCATTATATTGTGTGAAACCAGAAAAACAACAATAAATTAAGTTGGGGAGAAGAGTATGATATTGTGAGAGTAAATGCATAATATTACAAGTAGGACCTTTGCGTTCTTTCATTTTCAACTACACGTGGCCCTTGCTGGAAAATGTGCTGTTTTAACTGTACGCTTTTTGAAAAATGAAAAAACAACTTTTGAATGTCAATGATTTTTAATCCATTTAAATATTTCTCTCACTTTCATACAATCAAAATCACTGGCATTTTCTGAATCATCGCAAAAAAAACACCCTGAAGAGTAAACTTCACTTGGGTTGTTGATTCTACTGAAAAGTACAAAAAAGAAAAACTTATGATTTCATGATACTGCTGGATAAGTTGAGGTCTGAGTACCAGAACTTGGTCTACTGGGTAGAGAGATCCCATCACTGTCAGTGGAAGTATCCCATGATAAAAACAAAAACAAAGCGTAATTAAAACAGCAAGAATGTGATAACAATCCAGGTTGTTGAGAATGTTAGGGATGCCTCCTGATTGATGCTCCTTCAGTTCAGGTGTTTGCCACACACCCACCTGAGCTGCGGCTGCAGCAGGACATCGGCGGCGTCCACCGTGCCCATGGAGAACCAGCTGCACTGGCAGGCGTACGCTCGAACGCCGTTCCTCTTCCTCAGCTTGGCGCGGAGCTTCTCGCGATCCGGCATGTTGTTCCTGCGCGCTCGCCAAAAAAAAAGGATTGGAGTGTGAACAGAAACCCATCAGATGCGTGTGACACGCCGGCATTCGCACTCACCTGAGGAAGAGGTAATCACAAGACAGGTCCCACTCCAGGTCATCAAACGTTAGCACCCGGAAGTCGCAGGACGTACACCTCAGCCGGTCACATGATCTGTTGGTACACAAGCGATTGGTCATTGTTGGTCGTAAACTCAGGGTTCCTGTTGAGGCACCTCTTGGATGTGGCAGTTCCCACGCCATTAGTGACGGCGCTCCCCCCCAGGTAGACGGGACAGCACCTGGCAGGCGAGATGAGGACGAATCAAGAGCTGGGTCTAATATTTGGCCGACCTCAGGGAGCTCACCTTCTCCCTCCAGATTGACGACCTTTCGGGTGCTGCTCAGTCTGAAATGAGAGACACACAAACATGTTAAAGAGTGGGACAGGTAGGCGTCTACTTTCATCTAGTTTGATCCCACTTTATTTGTGACGTGAAGGCACCTTGAATATAAATACTGTGGTTAAGGCTGTGTTAAGATGGCCTCTTTGTCAAGCATTCACCTTAGCTAAAAGGGAATCGCTGTGGTCGTCCTCCTGCAATTCCTCCAGGAGAGCATCAATGTCATCAGTGATGCTGCCAGTCTGCTCTGCATGTCTGGCGGCACACTTGAAAGAAAGCATTTACGGTAATTAGCAGCCTGGCCGTTATGATAAACACCCACAATGGGTATACGGTTACGTCAGAAACACACGACAGCCGAACGCGGTGTTGTTTATCCGCGTCCGAACGTCAGGAGAAGGTTGGCTTTGGTCTTTAGCTAAGCTAAGACAAGCTAGCTTACTTTACCCGACTTCCCGCCGCGAGTCACTGTCCTCGCGGAGCTTCCGCTCTCTTGTGGAGCTCGACGGCCAGTCGGCTGCGACGGAAACGTTGCGACAAAACTTGTTTTCCACTTCGTCTAACAACGCGTCCAGGTTGTCGCCGTCCATGGCGGACTGCCTGCTATCTTACGCGGTGGTAGCTAGGCCGCCATTACGACAACACTTGTCGTTGCTAGGGAACGCGAGCGTCAGACGGAAATGCGAATTGGTAGCCTTCAAAATAAATGTTAATATTATTCAATTAAAATAACTCGGGGTATTTTAGTCCTGATTTATACATTTTAGGAAATAATGCACCGGGAAACGACGGAAATTATTCAGCCACTGCCTACTTCACTTCACCGGGTTGGTTACGTTATCAGCACACAGTAACGGTTACGCTTTTGTTTTGATGGGATGAAAGGAACTACTTCCATATAAGCAAATGCGGCGACCAACATGTCAACCGCCTGATTGAAGCGCAAGTACCTTCAACGTGCAACATTATAAAGGAGCAATAAAAATAAACTGCAACTAAAGCAGTTGAAAAGGTAACGACAAAAACGTCGTTGTCGGCAGGATTCGAACCTGCGCGGGGAGACCCCAATGGATTTCTAGTCCATCGCCTTAACCACTCGGCCACGACAACGCCCTGAGCATAGGTTGTCCGGTTCTATATAAACGCGTCTCGTCGAGGAACACTTCAATATGTCTGTATCGTACAATTATGTTCTATATTTTAATAGTACTGTTGTCCAAATCAATCGTATGAATTATGTAAACAGCCAACCTCATAAATGCTTTTGCTACGTCTGACAAAAACCAGGATGACAACATTTGACGCCAGCTGGGAAACACCAAAGTAGGAGGGGGGGTTTTATCACAGCGGAGTTTTAATATCACGACATTTTGATGCTCGACTTACTGCTTTCCACTTCTCTGAACGTTTGCCGTGTCATCTTATTCATCAACAAACATTTTGCATGGAAAATAGTGCACGTGTACACTTTTGCATGAAACACATGCTTGGAATATTCAAACGACAACTCTCTCAAATAGTACACGTTTATTATAAAATCCCACCAGCGGGATGTATAAAGATACTTTACATATGAAAGCAAATGTAGACAAACATGTAATGACAAATGTAGACTGCAGCTTTCTTTAAACAATATATAAATGTCTTGTAGTGGACTTTAAACATATACGTGCTTCATGGTGGACTTCCTGGGGGAAAACGGTCGACCTAAAGTAGAGATTAGCATCAGGTCCTTCTTATCAAGCGGCATGAGAGGAGCATCCAGTTCGATTTCTGGTTTTGGTGGCTTCATTGCTTCCCGGAGGATCGTCTTGGAACTTCCCTGTGTGTGTATGAGAGAGAAATGAAATGTGCATCAGAGAAATAAGGACTGTTTTTGCAAACATGCACAGTGTTGTGTAAAAAAACATGAGGTGTGTGTGTGTGATGTTACTTACAAAAGACACCAGGAAGATGAAAAGTGCAAACAAAAGCACTATTGAGGCAAAAATAATAATGTGAACGTCCATCCACAGGTGTCCCATGTCAGTGTCAGAACAATCTAAAATGGGAAAAACACAAAAGTTTGATGGAAGTGACAAAGCAACCCTTAGTATCATACCTGACAGAGTGAGGAGAACCTCCCCCATCACGTCCTGCTCTCCCACGGGGGCTTTTAGTCGACACATGTACTCCCCAGCGTCGTGGCACGTCACGTTGGGCAAGAAGATGGAGCAGTCCAGCAGCTCCACCTCTTGCTCTAAGATCACGTACTTCCCCACGGCGCCGCTGGGAAGATGCTGGACCTCGAGGCCTTGGCGAGCCGACTCCAGGGTAGCTCCAAACTGGACGGGGGAACGACACACACGGCAACTTTGTCAGGCAATTCTCATGTCTTTAGCGTTTCTTACTGCAGCCTCAAGGGAGCGGCAAGAAAAGAAGAATATAAGCAGGAAAACAATTTTGGGGCGGGGTCGTCTATGTACTGTAGGTGGTGTCAAGCACGACGACATATTTGCTCACGGTGCAACACAACGAAAGCACAACCATCCACATCACATAAATCAACAACTTGGCGCTAAACAAAACACGTAACTTAAAACTGTTATTTCCAAAGGCCCGCAAGGCATGCTGGGTAGCAATAAAACACTGTATATCGTGCCTATGTTAACTCCTCCTCGTTTACTTCTCTGACGACCTCCTCGACATATTCCGCAGTTGAGCAAAAATGCAACAAACACAGTAAAATGTCGGGAGAAAGAGTACCACAAGCTACCCAGCATGCCTTGCGGTAGAAATATACGGCTGTTTTTTTGGCAAGGGTATAGCACGTAGATATTTGGAATTTGGGTCGGATTAGGACGCTAAAGGTTTTCCCACCCCTGTCGTACAGTAACTCACTTGTTAACATTCTATACGGTTAACACTGCTTCACTTCTTTTTACACTTGGATGACTATTAAGCGTGCTAAATGTGACTTTTACTAAAAGTCAACTATTAACACCACTACACTTTTTTTTTACACTTTTATGACACCCAGGTATTGGTTTACCTTGTACCATCGTAATGAGGTGTAGATGACACCTGGCCGGGCTTCAGCTGTGCAGCGGAGCGTGTAATTCCCACCCGTGACGGCCTCCACCACCCGCGCGTGGCGACCACGTGCTGACGGTCCCACCAGCAGACCGCCTGAGGAGCAAAGCGCAGCCGCTTCATACGACGCGTGTTTACATCTCGACCGGTGACACAAAAGACAAAGAGGTTCCATTTTAGTGAAGTTTTGGGTGGAAAGGTACTCACAGAGAGGCAGCACAATGAAGAACGCACGCGGGGCTGACATGTTGACACTGTTGTGGTTCCAGAAACTGTTAAGCGTGCGAGCGTCTCACTTTTTCATGCCTGAATGGGCGTGTCTGACGCTCAGCAGACACTTCATTAGGGAGACAATCTCATCTTCTCCAACGGGAGACTCTGCCTTTAAAAAGATCGACTCTGAACTTTTAAACTGATTAACTGTGGCAAATAAAATGCATGGCCTTTGATTCATTGATTTATTTCAAAGTAGCCAAACGTATTCCAAACTACTACCCAATGTATTCTCAAAACCCACGTGATTCCGATTTCATTATCAGTGTACTAGTTGCCTTGGGTCATGTGACCCAGTAGAATAAAAAGAGAACTGACTTGTTGTCGTTGGCATCTTTCAGATGGGTTCCTAACAATATGACAGCCAAGTGAGGACTCAAAAACAAAACAAAAGTTTATGTGAACACGCCAGAGCGCAGTAGTACGTGCATTTGAAGTACTTTACATCATATTTACACAGCCGGCTTGAGTTATGTTGACTTTTCCTGCTATAAGCGTTTTTATTTAGCTAAAAGTGTGGAACTTCTCCTGCCATGATGGAAAAAAAAGTTTCTCTTCTCGTTTGGGGCGCCCCCCTAGGGATTTTGTCCACTTGATGTTTTTCAACAGCAAAGCTTAAATAATGCAAAACACGATCGTGCAACAATAACATTGTAAAAGTCCGCTTTTTCAGCTGGAGTGTTCACAAAGATGGACTTGGGCCTCGTCACCGTGCGACCCCCCGGATTCCTCATCCCTCGCCTGTTGGGAGTTCAAATCTGGGAGCTGCTGGGTCCTTTGACAAGGCCCTGCTCCTTGCGCATCACCGGCGCATGGATGCTGCAGTCCCGAGCCTCGCAGAAACCCGGAACACCAGCGTTTCCGACCATCCCGGGAATACCCACCGGACCTGGGAAGCCCCGGGGGCCGTGCGGACCGTCCATGCCGTTTCTGGCCACTCCAGGCTCACCTGGAAAACCTGTAATGGAAAATAAAAATTATATTTCAAGCAACAATAATTGGAAGCAGTGGTGCGTCTCTGCTGTTGCCATGGTGACGCAGATTATCTTCTTCAGGCTAGGATACTGCTGTTGTGATTTGGCGCTATACAAATAAGTTGAAATTGAAATTCTGGTGGACCAGCCTGGACATGTAGACTTTTACTAGCATGTTTAGTAGCACTACATCAGTGTTTGCATGACAGGTGATATTCAAGTTTAGTTTCCATTTATATTTACCAAAGTAACTTCAAACCCTCCGAAGGGAAACCTCTGAGTTGTTCCTTACCGCGGATTAAAATACTCAAGACTATCTCACCGGTGGCCCCTTGTGGTCCATCAAGCCCTGGGAAGCCCTTTCCTGGCTCGCCGGTAACACCTTTCGGCCCCTTTTTGCCTGTTCAGACACGCACTCGAGGATGAGAGTGTGTTAAGAAGCGAAAGAAGACAAAAACGCAGACGCCGACCTCTGTCACCCTGCGCTCCTTTGTCGCCCTCCAGGCCGCGGTCTCCTTGAGAACCCCGGGCTCCTTTTGATCCAGCTTTCCCTGCTTTACCCTGACAAGATCAATCAGTTGGTTAGGTTTCAAGCAAAACCCATAAAACAAGTGTACCATGGATCTAGAAGGGGGTCTTACTGTTTTGCCAGGTGGGCCTGAGGGGCCTTTTGCTCCCGGGGGCCCGATGAGCGTTCGGTTGTTGACGGGGCAGCCCTGCGAGCACTTGGCCCGGATGGAGGAGGCGTACTGCGAGATCTGGGCCGTGACCACGCCTCGGCAGAGCTGCAGGACCTGCTCGTCGGTCAGACCGGCACCCTGAAGGGGGCGTGTCGTTTGGTCATGTGACACATCTGACCTGCCGTGGTTCTTATTTCACTTTAAAACAGGAAGCGCGACTCACAGTGGGACCTTGCACACCTTTGGGTCCGGCTTGGCCTGTGACACCGGGGTCCCCTATGAGGCCGCGTGTTCCTCGGGTCCCCGGGATGCCGGGAGGACCTACGGGGCCCGCAACTCCGGTACCTCCGGCCGCACCTTTTGTTCCACGCTGGGGGTGCAAAAAGAAACTGATAATTGCGGCACTTTTTTAAATAAAGTGTGTTATTATTATTGTTGTTATGATTTTAAGATTATTGTGTCTAATACTAGGTGAATGCATGAGGATTTCTTTTGTGCTTCCATGACATGACGTTACCTGTCCTTTGTCTCCCCTGTCGCCAACAGCGCCCTGAAAGAAGAACGCAAGTTGTGATAGGGAAGAAGAAGTGATACGTCGTGTTGGCCGCACCGCAAACACCAACCTTCTGTCCTTTTTGGCCTTTCACGCCCTTCCTTCCATTTGCGCCCTGTCAGTGAAAAACAAAGCGAATGGAAAGTGAGGAAGTCATAAATGTCGGGGTAGTCCTCGGGTCTCGTGACGTCACGCAAATCACTTCCCTCGGCGGTGACGGCGGACTTTCCAGCAGGAAGCAGACCTTTGTTTTGTCAACTGATTGTTTTGGGTGAAATGTCCATCCATCCATTTTCTGTACCGCTTATCCTCATTAGGGGATGAGCGTCACGGGGATGCTGGAGCCTATCCCAGCAGACTTTGGGCGAGAGGCGGGGTACACCCTGGACTGGTCGCCAGCCAATCGCAGGGCACATATAGACAAACAAACATTCACACTCACATTTACACTCTAATGGACAATTTAGAGTCGCCAATTAACCTAACATGCATGTTTTTGGAATGTGGGAGGAAACCGGAGTACTCGGAGAAAACCCACACACGCACGGGGAGAACATGCAAACGCCGCACAGAGATGCCCAACGGAGATTTGAACCCAGGTCTTCCAGATCTCCTGACTGTGTGGCCAATGTGCTAACCACTCATCCACCGTGCGGCCCGGGTGAAATGTCATCATGGATATTCAATTTGAGCAGGAAATGTAAGTGTTAAATGGGATTTTCAATGCATCTGGATCAGATCCGGTTTCGAGTGCCTGCGTTCAAATAGCACATTTTACTCAAATGAGTGTGCTTTTTTTCCCCTCACCCATTAAAAGAACATAACATCAAAACATCAACTTAAGGGAGGCAAATTCATCCTTTTGTAAGGACTCACCATCTCGCCATCCGGTCCGGTCTCACCTTTGGCCCCCTGTAGGAAACAACACGCATTGTGAGTGCGACCTCTGCAAGTGTCTGATGCCAAGGTTTCATGGATGATTAAAGTCAACAATAACCAAATGATATCAACGCAAATGATCTACGCTGCTGTCAAAATGGAGGACCGTCAGTATAAGCTATGTCCTGCTGCAAGACGCAGGCGCGTTCTGCTAACATGCCAGCACGTTAGACTGTGTAGTTCGTGCGTGTGTGTGCATAGGGCTGTGGGATTCCCGGCGGCCGGGTATAGTGGTATGGCCCCGTGTCTCGAGGGAGCTCGCGGTGGTGCTGCTCGCTGCATTGGGGGGGTGGCACATCCAGGTGCATATCTGAAAATGCAGCTGTGTGGGTGTATGCGTGTTGGCATGTGTGAGTGGGGGAACAGGGTTTGGTGTGAGCACCGGGGGTGGGACAGTGAAAAATAATTTTAAAAATAAATCAAAATGAAATGGATAATCAATATATTGCCATGTGCATGGGGGGGGGGAAACAGGGGGGGGGGGGGGGGGGGGGGGGTATGGGCCCTCTACAGGTGCCTGCCTCTGGCGTCGGGGAAGTCGATGGCCCGCGGCCTTTTGGGGCGGCCTGGAGCTCCCGGGGTGTGGAATATGGTTCCTGCTTTAGGGGTTGGGTAGCTTCTGGGCCCGGGGGCTCGGGGTAAGTTGTCCTGCTTGCCCGAAGCTGGCCAGACCCCCGGTGGGTGATCCGGCGGTTGGCGCCCAGGCCCCCCCTGTGGCCCTTGCTCGGCTGCCGAGTGGCGTCCGGCCGGGTCTCCCGTGCACCTCTTTGGAGTGGACAGCGATTGCCTCTTGGGAGGGCGGGGTCGGACCTTCCCCTCTGTAGGGAGCCTATTGGGGGGCCGTGCTTCGGCGTCGTCCTAGTCGGACCCTGGCTTTGGGAGGAAGTGTGGTTTGGGATGCATGGCTGTGTTCACCACGAACATCCCCTCATTCTCTGTTTCACTCTGATGCAGTTATCTTGTCACTGCAGAGTAATGTAGATTTAATGTAGATTTGTTGCACGTGTCATTTGGATGGTCATTGTTCAAGAGGTTCTGTTTCTTCTCTCGTTGTTTTTCTTGTATGTTTATCGTTATTAGTACATGTGTATTTATGTATGTATATGTGTGTATACATATGTATGTATGTATGTACTGCATGGATATGTGTATGTGCACAGTATGTGTATGTATACGTGTACGAGTATGTGTATATGTATGTATGTATGTATTTATACATATATATGTGTGTGTGTGTGTATATATATGTGTATGTGTGTGTGTATATATATATATGTGTATGTGTGTGTGTGTATATATATATATATGTGTATGTGTGTGTGTATGTATATATATGTATATATACATACATATATATATATATATAATTATATTATTATATATAATATTTTTTTCCCTGTATTTTTGCTCATTTTTCTTTGTGACTGTTCTGGTTGTTGCTGAAATTGTGATTATCACAGTTGCTTGTAATATGGTTGAAATATGTTTGTGAGGTTCTTCTGCACCCTTTTTTATATCCCCCACCCCACCCCCCACCCGTCCCTTTTCAGGTCAGGTCCGGCATCGAAATGTGGTGCAACAAAATTCATAATAAACGCAGTCAAATGTCAAGGGAGACTCATTTGGATTATGAAGTCTCCCTTGGCAAATAAATTTTGCTCAGCATTTAAAGGCAGCTTGACTGCCATTCAGCTGTTATGATGCTGGACAAGACACAAAATCAAAGATTGTGTAGTTGTTAGTGTTGTGTGGTGAATACACACAATGGGGCCCTGCAGGCCCTTTGGTCCCAGCTTGCCCGGTATTCCAGCATCTCCTTGCTCTCCTCCAGGACCCTGTTTGAAGGACAGAAAATGCTTCATCTCCCACAAATAAGTCTTATTAAGTATTATATTAAGTATTGTATGTCATGTATTCATGTTATTCTGCCAACAGAGCACGTACAGAAGCAGACAGTTGAGTACTCTATCCAAAAACAGCGGACACGCACTTCCTCGGGAATGTATGCTATGCTACACAACATGCACTCACCGCAGAGCCCACTCTGCCTCGAGGTCCTCTGACACCGCGGTCTCCTTTGCTGCCCTGCAAGAGTTCATCAAACTTGTAAGCATATTTGATAAACAGCTGGATAGATAAGACACTTTATTACTTCCCAATTTGGGAAAATTCACATGTATGGTAGCACGTAGAAATCACAAACAATACACACAAGATCGGTGTGAATGATGGGCAAAATTCCCAAAGTGCAGGACTTAATGTGCTTCCTTTTCATAGAATAAATATCTGGAACCAGTCCTCTCGAGTGGGCTGGACTTCATTCCACTCTGGTGATGCCGGCAATGAGAGGCGACGAGCAGGGGTGGCAATTCTTGTTGCCCCACGGCTCCAAGCCTGCACATTGGAGTTTAACCCGATAAGCGAGAGGGTAGTTTCCCTACGCCTTCGGGTGTGGGGGACGGGTTCTGACTGTGGTTTGTGTTTATGCACCAAACGGCAGTTCAGAATACCGCCCTTTTTGGAGTCCTTAGAGGAAGTACTAGAGAGTGCTCCCTCGGGGGATTCCCTTGTTCTACTGGGTGACTTCAACACTCATGTTGGCAGCAACAGTGAGACCTGGAGATGTGTGATTGGGAGGAACGGCCCCCCTGATCTTAACCCGAGCGGGG
Source organism: Oostethus manadensis (assembly GCA_024372805.1). Taxonomy (NCBI): domain Eukaryota; kingdom Metazoa; phylum Chordata; class Actinopteri; order Syngnathiformes; family Syngnathidae; genus Oostethus; species Oostethus manadensis. Next base: position 992,908 of record QODF01000250.1, on the reverse strand, counting down.
TTTTGTTACTGGACTTCTGTGCTCGTCACGAATTGTCTATAACGGACACCATGTTTAAGCATAAGGGTGTCCACATGTGCACTTGGCACCAGGACACCCTGGGCCGCAGTTCGATGATTGACTTTGTGGTTGTGTCGTCGGACTTGCGGTCACATGTTTTGGACACTCGGGTGAAGAGAGGGGCGGCGCTGTCAACCGATCACCACCTGGTGGTTAGTTAGTTCTTATTGTGGGCGAGGATGCTGGTCAGACCTGGCAGACCCAAACGCATTGTGAGGGTCTGCTGAGAACGTCTGGCAGAGTTCCCTGTCAGAAGGAGTTAATCTCCCACCAGCGGGAGAGCTTTGACCAAGTTCCGAAGGAGGTAGCGGACATTTAGTCCGAGTGGGCGATGTTTCATGCCTCCATTGTCGATGCGGCTGATCGGAGCTGTGGATGTAAGGTGGTACGTGCCTGTCGTGGCGGTAATCCCAGAACCTGTTAGTGGACACCAGCGGTGAGGGATGCCGTCAAGCTGAAGAAAGAGTCCTATCTGGCCGTTTTGGCCCATGGGACTCTGGAGGCTACTGACAGGTACCGGCAGACCAAGCGGTCTGCGGCTCTGGCAGTCACTGAGGCAAAAACTCGGACATGGGAGGAGTTCGGAAAGGCCATGGAAAACGACTTACAGATGGCTTCAAAGAGATCCTTGTCCACCATCCGCCGTTTCAGGAGGGGGAAGGAGTGCACTGTCAACACCTTGTATGGTGGGGACGGTGTGCTGCTGACCTCGACTCGAGATGTTGTGGACCGGGAGAGGGTCCACTATACTATAATATAGACCTCTTCAATCCCACCGACATGTCTTCCAACATGGAAGCAGTGCCCGGGGACTCTGAGGCGAGTTCTCCTATCTCTGGGGCTGAGGTTACCGAGGTGGTCAAAAAGCTCCTTGTTGGCAAGGCCCCGGGGGTGGATGAGATCCGCCCGGAGTTCCTTAAGGCCCTGGATGCTGTGGGCGTGTCTTGGTTGACACGACTCTGCAGCATCGCGTGGACATCGGGGTCGGTGCCTCAAGTGGAGGAGTTTAAGTAGTGCAGTGCTGCGGACTCTGCACCGGTCTGTCGTGGTAAAGAGAGAGCTGAGCCGAAAGGCAAACCTCTCAATTTACCGGTCCATCTACGTTCCTACCCTCACCTCTGGTCATGAGCTTTGGGTAGTGACCGAAAGGACAAGATCGCGGGTACAAGTGGCCGAAATGAGTTTTCTCAGCAGGGTGGCTGGGCTCTCCCGTAGAGATAGGGTGAGAAGCACTGTCATCCGGGAGAGACTTGGAGTAGAACCGCTGCTCCTCCGCATTGAGAGGAGTCAGATGAGGTGGCTCGGGCATCTGGTTAGGATGCCTCACGGCGCCTCAGCGCGTCCAACCGGTAGGAGGTCTCTGGGAAGACCCAGGACATGCTGGAGAGACTATGTCTTTCAGCTGGCCTGGGAATGCCTCGACATCCGCCGGGAAGAGCTAGGAAGTGGCCGAGGAGAGGGACATCTGGGCTTCCCTGCTTAGGCTGCTGCCCCCGCGACCCGACCTCGGATAAGCGGAACAAAATGGATGGATGGATGGATGGGTCAATAAATAAAAAATATTTATTTTGTAACAAACAACCAAAGTCAGCTGGGATAGGCCACCATACTCCTGCAACTCTAGTAAGGATTAATGATAACAATATGAATAATTATAGTACATATATAATAAATGTGATGGGTTAATTGAACAAAGCGCGCAAAAAAATGAAAAGAGACAGACATGGTTGGTGTAGAATGTGCTGCCGTCTGTTTTGCTCATTGTTTGATATATTATACGCGCTACATCATTGGTTAGTGGCACGTTGCGGGAAAAAAAAATGCCCCAGCCAAAATGGGGAAAAAAGAGCAAAAAAACACAAAGCAAACCCAAAACGCTAAAATGGTGATAGTAATAACACAAAGTTTAGTCATGAAATGTATTTCTACATATGACGATCAGGCCTGAAACAATAAAGTCAACCTATTTAAGTTAGAGTGTCACCTTGGCCCCAAAGGAACCCGGCTCTCCCATCAGTCCCGGGACACCAATGGGACCCTGCAGGACACAACATGATGACAGTGAGATACTCGATGCACAAGAGGAAGCGGCAGCAACTGACGTGCATACACACTCACATCTTCTCCGGGGTCGCCATCGCTGCCTGGAGTGCCATCAGGACCTCTGCTGCCCTGGCAGAGGAACATGAATGAATGAAATAATGGTTTATCTGATATCATACACGAATGAACCGCATAGAAATATTAACAATAATATATTTCTTAAAATGTGTTTCTCGTGCATTGAATGAGGTTTGGCATGGGTGTAAGGAACCTTGTGAAAGGTAACGCATCAAGATGTATTCAAAAGTGAACAAAAAGGCAACATTTGCATTTGCCACAGCATGACAGTATGTGTGTTTGGGGCTACCGAGTGCATTAGCAGTGTAAACAAGCATACAATATATACTATATTTTACAACATTTAACACAGTGGCTGGGGCATCCACCATCAACCCTTAATGAAAAGTCTTCCAACTCAAGTATTTCATTTAAAGAAAAGACATTGAGGTACAGATTGAATTTGAGGCAGTGCAAAACAGGACGGTGTCCCAGCACGAAACAAGTAGTTTTGTATCCACACAACCCCAAGTGAAGTTTTAGCACATGGAATATTTGACACAACTTGTTTAGGTTTATGTTCTCCTTTGTCGTCAATGCAAGAAAATCCATATTTTATATACGATACCTGCATTGCATCATGCTTAATTTGCATATTGTACCGTGTGGGGAAGAGTAGCTAGTGCGAGGCTACCTGGCATGCTTTGCGGGTGTTACGTGCAGGTATAATTTAGCATGTATGTCGGCGTGTACGTGTTCTTTAGCGTCGTGTGTTCCGTTTGTGTCGATGTGTGCACCGCCCCATTAAAAAAGCCCCCTTAGAATTAAAGCACCAACAAATCTGCGGCTCACAAGTTGAGAATTACACGTTAAGTCTCTTTCATAATTATTCTTGCCCAACCTGAGCACACTATATGGGATGTAAACAAGGAGCAGCCTCACAATGACACTGAAAGTCTGACACATAAGCCGAACGTTGTCAAGCATTTTGGGCCCAAGGCTAGTTAAATTATAGAGTTGCCAGTGCTGCAGGATGAGCTTAATGACAAGAAACAGTCAGATGAAGCGGTACCTTTGGTCCAGAGGGCCCACCGTCTCCCATCTGTCCCGTATAACCCTGAGGAGGACAAACACCAAACATTCACACCCTGCCAGTAATTAGCTTGTCTACAATAAATTAAGGATATGCCGTTCAAATGACTGATAATGACATAGAAATATAGATTTCATTTTGTTTTTTGGATGGGTAGAACGAGGAAGTGTGAGAGGTTTTGTACGTTGTAGCCTCTTTCACCAACGTCTCCTGGGAAACCGGGAGCTCCAGTCTGACCCTGCAGGGCAAAGACAAGACAGTGAGCCTCTAATGGCCGGCAGAATAAACTGCATTTTGTGCCCAATTATAAGCTTTTTAAATTTTTTATTTCCTTGTCGTTACCTTTCGGCCATCGGGTCCTTGAACGCCCACTTTGCCCTCTTCTCCCACGGACCCCTGGACAGACAAACCCCCCCCCACACACAAATTGTGATGTATAAATACGTAGACACCAAAATTCAATAGAAATAATGCATAATTTATTATCATTCTTGACTGAGTAAAGTTGGGATAAAATGATAATATCCTAATAATAATGCATCGTTCAGCACTATGCTTCTAGTGTCTGTCTATCTTTACCTTGATACCTTTACCTCCTCTCAACCCCGGTGTTCCGGCGTCACCTCCAGAGCCCTAAAAAACACAAAGCGATACAAATCGGAGCAATTTATTGACCTTTGGTGTCAAACCGATGGACTGATTGACTGAAGATGTTTCCTCACAGGGTTACCAAGAGCTCCGACACCTCCTCGCGGTCCCTCCATGCCAATGTCACCCTGCAAACGGGAAATCACATGAGTCACGTGCCCTGGGGTGGTCAAAATCATCAGGAGATGTGTAAAGTATGATTATGTTAACCCTTTGAGTTCGTTTAGTCCCTGTCCCTTTAAGAAGCACGCTGCCTTCTGATTGGCCAGCAATTACAAGCCTAATATTGGACAGTGTTTATAATGTGTGGTCACCTTTAGACCAGGCTCTCCACCCTCACCCCGGGTTCCTAAAAGTCCTGGCTCACCCTGGAAAAAGAAAAGAAAAGATTAATATAATTGGCTTTAAAAATGTATTTTTATCATTGAATGTTTACTCACCATGGCCCCAGAGAAACCGGAACCTCCTTCTTCGCCTTCGGGTCCAGGATCCCCCTGTCACATGTCACCCGCAAACATAAACATCCGTGTCAATAAAGTTTGATCTGATCAATTTCACTGTTTCATTCAAAGTGTGCTTAATTATTATTACATTATTATCGATAAAAGGCAGGCCGGCGTTTGCTTATACGTTTATCAGATCGGATAATATGCACTAAAATAAACTCTCTCTCTTTGTGAATATTTGTGTGTTATTTACAGTGAATACAAACCTTGACTCCTGTTTTAGCACATTGTTATATTGCCTCATCATTTTCTTATGTTTTTACAATTGCCAAATTGTATTAAATATGGAATACATGAACAAATGACTCAAATACTCACTTGCTGAGCCATTTTCACTCTTATTTTACTCTCACTTTCCTGTTCGATCACAATAATAATCCTGACAAGTTCTCCCTCATGCTTCTATGTCTATCAATTGCGGCGGGTGGTTGCCGCAGCAACGGCAGCATTGTTCCCACACGTGTCAGCTTGTGAGATGAGAGACTCACCACTGGCCCGGCGTCTCCTCGTCTTCCCTGCACTCCTTTAGTTCCTTTGTAACCCTAAGAAGACAAACCGCCGTGACTCGGTGGTGGATGTTTGTAAGACAATGTACAGGTGGTTTCAAGTGGATACCAACACTTATTATCAAACTTTTAGAACTTCATTCTGGTGAAAAGGCGACAAAGAAAAGAAAAGCCATCATCACAGAAGTGGAAAATGAACTTCGTAGAAAGTTACAAGAGAGAGGAGAAACACCCACCAATGTTGGCGGCACTTTTGCTCTCAACCATAACAGACTGTCGCAGCCATCTTAAAAAGATGAAGATTGTATCCTTGAGCATGTTAAAGGATCAGCTCCTATGAAAGTGACTGTATAACTAGGTTGTGCACTTACATTGACCTACTATTTTTAGTTTGTTTGGTGTTTAACAAAACGGTATTTTGATTTTCTGTAGAAAGTCATAAAGACAATTGTTGGTTTTATTTGTTTCTCTGCCTCTTCTACTTTCTCCTCCCAAAAAGCCACAAGGATAAATTGCTGTCTTCATGTGTTGAGAGTACAGGGTGAGTGCCCGATGTGTTCATTTGGGTATGAAATCGGACTTACATCATAGTCTTGTTACAGTACCTGGGAACCACCTGTATTGTTTTATGATCATGTTTGCGTGTCACCTCTCTGCCTTGATGTCCAGGCGCTCCCATTTTACCCTGCAGGCCTCGGGATCCCTGACAGAAGGTGAAGAAAAGTAATAAGTGCCTTGATGATGATTGGTCAGGTTCTGAAGTGTCGCCTTACTACCTTGGGTCCAGCAAAACCAGCAAATCCGGGCTCTCCGGGTTCACAGTCACACTCTGTAGGCCCCTCCTCACCGAGGGCCGCGTCACCCCCCGACTCTTCTGAGGAGTCCGTCTCAGGTCCTTGGTGATAGAATGGTACCTGAAAGGGCCCGCTGTTGTGGTTCATGTCTCCAATGTTTGACCTGCTGGAAGACATCCGGGGGGACCCACCTTCTTCCGGCCCACCTTGTCCTTCTTGGCGTAGTGGGACTCGGTGGTGGTGACGTAAGGGTAGGCGTCCTCGGTGATCATGGTGACGTGGGTGGGGGCGGCTCCGTAGGGGTCGTAATCGTCCTCCTCGGGATGCTGGTCCTCATCGTAGCTGTTAGCAGACTCTGGAGGAGGTGGGACATCCTTATAGACTGATACTGATCTCAAATGACAATATGTCTTTATTTACATAGACCGTACATACTATATATATACATATATATATATATATATATATAT
>QODF01000250.1:944653-986689 GCA_024372805.1 Oostethus manadensis | reverse complement strand
AAAATGGAGAGCAGTGAAGCATACAAGCGGATTCAAGAGTCACATAGAATATTGAGTACAATAAATGAGTACCCGTTGGCAGGTCTGCACTAACATTGAAAGTACTCCCTTCCCCTGACAGTTCATGAACTGAGATTAATTTGAGAAGCGCTGCAATTAACACAGAGCGATGAGTCAATTGCAAAATTATTCATATATAAATAATCATCTAAATTAAGTTGTTTTTGCAGTTCAGTGGGGGTGTGGCTGACAAATGATAGCCAATTATGATCCAGGTCTATTAATTCCGCCTATCAACAAGTGACTTAACAATATTATTTATTTCTGGTAGTGCATTTGATGTGATTTGTTTTATTTGCAGGATTATTTGGGAAAATAAATTTTACTGACCAGGTTGGGGGAGCCTCAAGTTGTCATAATGATCGGTGGCTGAGCCTTCAAAGGTGTGATCCTCACCTGCACAAAGACAAAACGTGAATGAGTGTTGTACGGGAATGATTCTCCAACACCCTGCAAGCAAGCATGAGGACTAAGAGTACACCATGAGACGTTAAAGTGATGCATTGAATGACCACGATGCATCAGCGCTGACCCGAGTGGTTTCCAGAATAGTCCTCCTGGCAGAGAGCGCAGACGACACACAGCAGTAAGACGAGCAGCGGCCGGTGCAGAGATGCCTGCAGGAAATAAATAATCAGTGGCAGCCTTTTCATACAAGTTCATCAGATAATATATTCTATTCATGCGCTTGCAGTTTGCATGTGCTCTTTCCCATGTTCCTACGACATTCCTGAGTCTATCGATGTCACAACTCAGCTGCATTCTGACCTTTGACACCAGGTTCAGGGGTCAGAGTGCATGTTTGGTACTGTGTCAGACAGTGGACTCTGTCCCGAGCATCACTCTAGAGATGAATACTTGTTTCACCGCTTCACTCTATCACAATGTTTAAAAAATATGTTAATAATTCATACTGTTTTGTGGTTCAATACAGCCTTTTATCAGTTTTAAAAATTCATATTTAAGCAAATTTTACATTTTTATTGCCTAAAATAAGGCTTTTCTAGCTGCAGGTTTGAAGTATTTCACAACAGGCAGAGCAATGACACAGCATGTGACCAGGCAAAAACTCAACTCTGAACGGCTGACATCACTTCCTGTCCTCCCACTACTCATCTCCCCTAGGGAATACATTTATAGCAACATACACATGCACAAGCCTTATTCATGTCTTGGTTTATTTACTCTTGTTATGTCTACTGTATTAGGTAATACGAGTGTAAAGATGACTAGAGAGGTATTATTTCTGATCCAGAGAGCTCTAATAATGTTAAAAAGCATAATTAGAAGGTCGTTATGAGGTTTTTTATGCACTACCTACAAAAATATTCATTTTATGAATAAAGAGTTCTACTTCACGGCACTTTGCTTATTACGGTTGTGTCTGGAACTAATTAACCACAGTAAAGGAGGCCCGTATAACACATTACTGTTGCCATTCATTATTGATACACTGCACAATACAATACTGCAGTGTACTACTAATATGACATACATACAGTATGCAGTTGTCTGAAATCATGGTACTGCCTGCTCTTTTGATTTTGCTTCATGGATCTTCAAGTCGGCACATCTTCAAATCAAATGATGAAAGCGTATTATGTTGTAAGACATATTTGTCCCTTCTTTGGTTATTCAGATATCAACATGTATCATAGGTGGTTTTAGGGCAGCTTATCAGCCAATGCAGAATCGCCATACAGAACTTTTGTTATCGTGGGCAAAATACGACAATACCAGTGTCGCTGTCTGACTCCCACCCCTTATGAACTCTGACTTACATCTAAGTGGGCACAGTCTACATTCACAAACATACCTATAACGTTTAAACCGTCACTCCTGTGTTTTTCCTTTTGTTCCAGCCGGCATTTGATTTAAAAAGTTTTAGATACATTTCATATATTGCATAGTGTAGGGGAATTTCTTGGAAAAACATCCCATATTTTCAAATGCTCACAAACCGCATGACAGACTAAAGGTTCTGGAGGCCAAGTACTGGATCATTAACACATGACCACTGACTTGTGTTCATTAAGCCAGCGATTCCCCAACCAGTGGTACATCCACTTTCATTGAACTGGTCTGTAAATGATCATTCTCGTGTAGAATATGTAAGACTGTCCTGTCGAGAAGAAGGCTCAATAAAAAATAATAAAAGGTCTTCCTGAGGTATCCGAGTCACATGCCCACAACGACTCCGCCTATCCGCCGTTGTTTCCTCTTATATATTTTATTATGCCCTATGTTATGTTTCTGTTTAAATACAGTATTTATGCATTTACACATCCCGACCTATAAAACAACCTTGACCCTTACATATTCAAACATTTTATAAAGCTAACAATTCAATTTGTTTTAATAGGCAAAGGAGCACAAAACCAGCTAAAAAGACAATTATACAGAATGTTACGAAAGTATGAGGGAATCATTTTTATTTTTGTATCCTAAAGTTTTTCAAGTTAGTTACCTGCAAATGTGACATGGATCATAACACAATTGACCCCGCAGGACCTCAAGGCCAGAGAGGTGAAGGACCATGAGAGTGAGAACATCATGAAATATCCTCATTTTACTTTGGATTCTAAGTTTGAACCTATACAAAATCACAGCAAAAAGCTATCCAGAAACCAGATAGCTGCTAGTTATATATGGATACTTCTCTGTATGGTAGAAATGTGATTTATCATTAACAGTGTTAAAAGCAGCTTTTCAAAGTCCATCTTAAAAGTACACATCAAAAAGAGGAAGAACTTTACTCATTTTTAGGAGCAGAATCATATTTTTTAAACTTTCTCACAGGTAAAAAGTTTATTCTTAGATCTTTGACTTTTAAACCTGAACAGGGCCTTCCTCTGTTCTTCTACTGAACTTCCTTCACAAGTGACTAATCTCACTCACAGGTCAACTGGGCCCTCACCTTGTCAATGGAGGCTCCCATGGTGCTGCACAGCCACTCAAACTGGACCAGATCCTGTACACCCGGTCTGCTTTCAGGGCAGAGAAATTAAAACAACAGGGTTTCCTTTGTGGTGCTCAGCTCTCCTCACTGCATGATTCCAGCGATGGTTCCCCTCCTAGATGGTCTCTCTGTGGCTCTGCGGGCGCCCTCAGGTTCCCAGGAGCTGGCGGGACCCTGGCTGGCGTCTCGCCCGCCTTCTCTTTTTTTGTTGCTCTCGTCCAATATCTCTTCTTCTCGACAGGGTGAGAAATACCTGAGGCAGAATTCAGCATCAGCCGAGCAGACGGGAAGAGGACACATGAGACGGAGCGACGCTTATCATCAGGGGGAACATTTTGGATTTCTGCACAGGTGATGCACCTGGATGGTCCACTAGATGCACAATGATGAGATTAGAATTAGTGGAATTGTTGATTGCTAAAAACATTTTCAAACAAATTGCACTGAAAATTGGGTTTTCATAAAAAGAGCTCATTTAAATACAAATTATTTGTAAATGGCATAGAGTAATATACACACACACTTCAGTACCACTTCATTTGGTACACAATCTAATCAGTCAATAAAAATATTTAATTTACCCAGATTCATTTAACAATATGCTTATTATTGGGTTGAAACTTTTTACATGTCAGCACACAGGTAAACGTCAAACAAAAGCCACCAGACGTTGTCAATAAATGTGACACAAATGAGTCCAGGGAGACTTTTGACCTCTGTGATATCACAGCAGCACCACTGACACTCGTGTCCAACATTCCATGTCTTCCCCAGCCAATCTAGTGGCTTTGGGGGCGGAGCCTGTCCGCACTGTAAGACGGTCAAAAAAAAAAAGAGAGCAGCAAAAAAAAAAAAAAAAAACATGGTTGAGATATTTCATGCAACTTTCATTTTTACTCTCCTTTTCTGTCGAGACCTTTAAGGTCCACCTCTCCACACAGGCTTCGTTCCGATTAGACAACGGTCAAAACGGCATTAAGAAGAACGACAAAAATGTGTTTGCAAAGATTTATTGGACATTAATTTACCTCTCATTTTATCACTTTCAAACATCACAAAAAAGTAAAACAGTTCAAAGTTCACGTTGACGCTGCAGTTTACCAAAACTAAATTCCGATTGATGTTGACCTATCTAATCAGGAACTGTCGCTCCTCCCTCGCTCTTCTTTCTTTTTCTTCTTCTTCTTCTTGCGGTCATGGTGTCGCTCCTCTGGGGAGCGGGAATCTCTGCGGGGATGCAGACGGGCGGCGATAAGAAAACGTGGAATTGTCAAGTAGTCGTTTTACTCAAAAGAAGACTCACCTGTTCCTCCGCTTCTTCTTGCTCTCTCTGTCTCTGTCGTGACTGCGATGGCGTCTGCCGCGCGAGTGGTGCGACTCTATTGACGCAGACCGCCGCTCGCCTGGATTACGCCTGTCAGGCAAATCATCACGTTGGGATGGGTTTGAATGTTATGACTACGGGTGCGCATTGGACCAAATAATTGTTATTTTAATAACAGTTTTACTATACTGAATTTCTGTTTGATGCGACTTTTGTGTTGAGGGCTGCATGCAACAACAGCGCCACCGCTGGTTGCCGCAAGTAGTGCACTTCACTGAGCCTCGCTTGTGTGTTTTAACGACACAATTTTACACTTTTGAACTCCCTGTAACCACTTGTTGCAACTCACACTCGACTTGTTTTATTTTATTATTGCGTAAAAATGTTCACGAACCTTTGGGAGGTTACCGTTCTCTCCTCCTCTTCTTCCTTGACTTCTTCTTCATGCTCGTCCTTCCACTGTCTGCCGAGTTCCTCCGAGTGAACCTGGATGACCTCTCTGATGACCTGAGGGGTGGTTAGGAAGAAGTCATCTCACAACAGGTCAGTGGATGTGAGTAAGGAATGACTCCACAGAACCGACCTCCGTGTAGGATTTCTTGGTAATGTGAACATTCTTGGCGCGGTACGACTGACGCCGCCTCTTGTAGTCCCTCATTTCCGCCATCCTCTCCAGGTGGGTCTTTGGCTCATTCTGTTCTTCACCTACACAAGAGGTCCTTGTGTTGGCACCAACGAGGGAACTGCAAATACCGAATGAACTTACCCTTCTTTAGCTTGGACACCAAATCCACGTAAAGCTCGTCGTTGCTGGAGGCGGCGGCCGCCTTTTCTTTGCTGAGGGTGTTGATCACGTGATCGTACAGAGCCAGGCGGTCAGCCACGGTGAGGTCGCACACGGCTCGCTTGTGGTTCTGCGGCACATCGACGGGCTGGTGAGAGAACTGACCTGACGAACCAGCAGAGAACATGTGGATCACAAACACAAGTTATCATCTGTGTGTGTTTAAGCGTAATATATACACATATTGTTTATTTACGTAAAGGAAAAAGTGTGCATGCATGTTTGTTGTTAGAAAGGATATGAAGTCAAAAGGATACTGCACACAGTCAGGTTAGCCTGAACCAGAGCAGCAGAACTTTCTAGACCCAGCCTCCCAATACTCACCCTGGGGCTGCAAACAGAACACACAGCATATGACAGCCATCAGCGTTGATGGGGTGTTTTTTTAGTTGTCATTGTACATCTAATTTCTCTATAATGATCAACAGATGCATTGTAATCATATCATCAGCTGAGGTAGCTTTTTCAGGCCTCTGAAAGTGCTTTTATGTGAACAGAGATTATTTTGAAACTCCATTTTTGCGGATGTATTTTTTTTACATTGAAGTAGGGGGAAATGTGTGTTCTTGAAAAAGAAGTCTGTGTTTGTGTGGATACAGACAGTTTTTAACACTTGGAAGGATGATAGCACAAGCTAATTAGTTTGAGTGTTCTACTCCCCTCTACCGGTCAATTCTGAAAATGGTACTGTAGTACTATAAAGGTTAACAATGGAGGACATTGTCTTGTTTATTTTCCCATTCTGGAAGTGAGCCACCAACCAATACTGTGTGGAACGCTGCCATTTAGGTACCATACCACTGTACTTGGTACCCCAACAGCAGGCTGCCAAAAAGAGTTACAGTATGGTTATCAGTTGGGGTGTCAGGAGACATTAAACAAGATTGGGTGTAGTACTAGGCAAATATACTGTATAGGACAATATACTGCGATCTGCTAATTTTATTTCTACTACGTGACACTCTTCTGCACTCTGTGTATATGCTATCGGCCCCGCCCCCATCCACTGAAACATAGAGACTGTAAAAGTGAGAAGAGTGTGAGAAGAGTGAACCCCCTCCCTGTCTGTTTGGTGGGGAGAGACGGGGCAAACAGACACGCAGGCAGATGGCAATATATTGACGCTGGCAAAATTATCAAGTTCATCTTGATTCATTGTGTGATTAATTAATCTATTACTGTCCCAGGACTAGTGCCTATGAGATTTTGAACTTAAATCTTGTCACCAAGACTGCTTGATGGTAACCGTGCTTTCAATGACTGGACAAAACCTTTTCAATGGTACGTTACCTTGCCAGAAGGTACCTTCCATTTTCATGAGCGGAGCAGCAGATCTGGCCTGCAGTATCACCTGGTTCTGAATGTTTTCATCTGCAGGAAGAGGACATAAAATACATTTTTAGACAAAACGAAAACATTAGTAACATATTCTCCTTGGCGAAGCCCTCACTCACCCATTGTAAAGCTTCCGACACTGGTGTTCTCATAACAGACAGATGGATTGTACATCTCAGCCTGTCAGACAGTAATTTTTAACAATGAAGATTTTGTCTTGACAACAACATACAGCTCCAATACTCGTGCAACCACAATTAAAGTCAGTTAATTGTGCCACCTCCTCCTCGGGCGAGTAGCCCATCTTTCTGAGGCGGCACGAGGCCTTGTGTCTCTCCATGGTCCGAACCGGGACACGATGGCCGGGGTCATAAGGACACAGCTCCATTGGTTCCTGCAATGAATACATTAATAAATCAATGTCATCACTAAATATGACCAAGAGGGACAGTATGGATATGGGGTGGGCAAACTTTTTGACTCGCAAGCCCCATTGGGTTAAAAATATGGCAGAGGGGATGTCTATATAGGTGGTCATCAAAGAGAAACACATACTTGCTCACAGTGTAACAAAACACATCCACAGCAGGTTAACACATCACGAAAAGCTAGGTGACACCCACCTAGCACCTATCACCCACCTAGCACATCGCTTGTGCTAGGTGGGTGATAAAGAACATTACACGTAACTTAAAACGGTTACTTCCACATGTCCGCAAGGCATGCTGGGCATTCCAGCAGCAACAACAATATGAACTATGAACAACAAAATGTTGGATATCACATATATAAGTATGTTAACGCCTTGTTTACCTTCTCAACTTCTTTTCCAATCGGGCAAAAGTGTGTCAAACATGGCAAATGTTGGGGGGAAAAAGTATTACAAGCTACCCAGCAGGCCTTGCGGCAGGTAAATATAGTTTTTTTTTTATTGGTATTGTGCGCATATATTTATTTATATGCCCAGATGGTGCAGACTAGCTAAGGGTCTGACTATACTGGCGATTCAAGCATGCCACAATAGCACTGCAAGTCAGGTTTTTTATGTTAAAGGTTATAAAAATAAATTTGGAAATGTCCGGTGGGCTGTATTAAAACGCTTGGCGGGTCTGAGTTTCTCCACCCTTAAAGGACCATCTCAACTAATGACCATGTAAAGGCTCCTAAAAAACTGAACTTTCTCGCTAGCCCTCCTGAGGGTACCATGAAAACTAGGCTAACTTTAGTAAACGATGATATTGAACACACATTTATTGTTACAATGGTAGGTTTACTTGGTTTGGGGCACAACCTACCCTAACTGCATATAATCACGTAAATACATAGTTCGACCTAAAAATGTTGTCATAAGACATAAGACAGCTAGCCGCTACCTTAGCTTGGTTGTTGTCATGTGACCAGCCCACTGAGTCGTACATTTTTTGTATCTGGTTCTTGCACTGTTCCGTAAATTCCACCAACTCCTGCAAGCGTTCCATTCGTTCTTCCGGGGTCGTGTTCTCTACAGCGTTCGACATTTTCATGGCAGTGAGTCCACAGAGAAGACACCTGAATCAAATTCACCACTGCGATGTTGGCGAAATGTCGGCCAATGACGTCAAAGTTTCTTCTTTGCGGGTGAGTGAGATAGGAGTACAGCCCGACACCTACAGGGCAGTTTCCCTACTACAGGTCATGTGATCAGAACAAGCCTATCAGAATGCAACATGGCGGAGCAGCGATCGTAAAACAGAAAAAGGTTCATTTTCTTAATGTCTACCCTACTTAATCTCTACCTATTGACATTTTAATCAATTTAATCATTCCAGTGTTACATTAGTTCATTGTTAGACGATCACAGTAGTAGTTTGCCTCTGAACAACCCCCACGTGACACGCCCTCTAAAACGTGGGAGGAGCAGCAGGGCGAACATTATTCCATCACAACGGCCACTTTTTTATAATTTAGTTGTCAAGTACACTGAAATGGCTTATCCGGGATACGGCGGGCCTCCTCCCCAGGGCGGCGGATTTCCAGGAATGGTAAGAAAAGCGAGAAGGTGTCGGCTGGAAAGTGTCTCCGTCCCCCGGGGTGTTTTTGTCCTGCGCGAGAGGCGCGGAAGTCGAGCCAGATTAGATTACCGAAAGCATTCAAATCTGCATTCTTTGGTTTTATTTCACGATTATCACTTGGACGTTCGACATCTCAACGAATTATCCGGGAAATATACCCGTAGCGTCAGTTACAGCTTTGCTCGCCTCGTCGGCTTCTTGTTGGCGAATTGCATGTGATCTTTTTGACACAGAACACGTACTCAGTAGCAGGAATGTCTGTTTTGCAAGTTTCGACTCTTGGCCAGTATGGCCGTTTGCACAACAGGAAAATGCGGTGTTGTGGTAATTTTCCACTCAACACATGAAAAGACTATTTCCGCACATACTGCATGTAAATCCGTAATGGTCTATGCTTGCTTATTTATGCAGGAAAAGGTGTTTTTGTCTCCCTGATGCACAGCAACGCCGATTTATGCAAGTCTGCTAAATCTGTAAGGACAGGATTGGTATATGGAATCACAGGAGTGGAAATAAAATGGGAAAATGACATGACTGCATTTGTATATTTTTATCATTGGTTCTCTTTATATTTCCACACGTATTTCCTTTTAATTTTGGCACTGTTGTGATTCCCAAACTGTACAATATTGTACCGTTTCACACTCCAAACCAATATGGGGCAGCACCATCATAACATATGGGTCCCCGGTTCTTATAAGAATCCATGCAATGCTGACTTATGGAGCGTAAGAAGAATAAGAAATGTCTTTCTATGCAATGTGGGAAAAATCACTCCAATGTTTCTTTTGTGTCTCAGCAACAGGATCCGCTCTATGGATACTTTGCAGCGGTGGCCGGGCAGGTATTGATAATGGATCAGGGGTGGGCAAACATTTTGACTCATGAGCCACAGTGGGTGGGAAAAAAACATACTGAAAATGCACCAAAACAAAAACACATCCATATAAATCAACTACTACTACCTGGGTGATAAACTTAACGCTAAATTTGATGCGTAACTTAAAACTGTTATTTCCAAATACCCGCAAGGCATGCTGGGTAGTCCAGCGGCAACAACAACATGAACTAGGAACAATAAAACATTGGATATCAAGAGTATGTTAATGTCCCTACTTGTTTACTTCTCTGACAACCTCCTCCGCATATTTTGCAGTCAAGAAAAAACTGTAAAACGTTGGGTACCACAAGCTACCCAGCACGCCTTGCGGTGGGAACATATGGGTGTTATTTTGGCATGGGTATTGTGTGCAGATCAGGCTATTTTGGCGACAAAATTATTTGGAAGTGCCTGGCGGGCCCGTAGTTTGCCCACCCCTACCCCAGATGGACGATAATTGTCACGGCATTGGACTCACACATCTCTCCTTCAGGATGGCCAGATCTCAGCAGACGAGCTGCAGCATTGCCTCACTCAGTCCGGCATCTCCGGCAGTTATAAACGTAACAATAAACAATAACTGGCATTGTGCTCGTTTTCCAAGCATGCCTGGTTGACTGCTGTTGTCGTTTTCCAGCCTTCAACATGGACACCTGCAGACTGATGATCAACATGCTGGACGTATCCTTCCCCTGCCTCTTCTGTTTTGAAAGCTGATGTAAAGTACATGATACAAAGGGTCCTTAACAGGGGGTGTCAGAGAGACCTATCCGGCACCATGGGCTTCCCAGAGTTCCGGGATCTGTGGCAGGCTCTCAGTGCCTGGAAAAATAGCTTTTTATCTTATGACCGCGATCGCAGCGGTACAGTGGAGGCTCATGAGATGCATCAGGCCCTCTCCTCCATGGGTACGCTCGTTAACTGTGGCCCTTCCTTTTTAATATTCACAATGGGTTTGTGTGCAGGTTTCAATCTGAGCCCTCATGCCATGAACGCCATCATGAAGCGCTACAGCACCAACTCAAAGATCTCCTTTGATGATTTTGTGGCCTGTTGCGTCCGACTCCGTGCCTTGACGGGTGAGTCGGACAAAAAACAAATAAAATGATTGGATTTGACTTTGAGACATGTGTAAAATGTACGCGTGTGTTTGTTTTCAGATCATTTCCGGCGCAGAGACACTTCTCAAAATGGCAACGCCACATTTCAGTATGATGATGTAAGTACAGGATGACCGTGTGGATCAGGGGTGGGCAAGCTTTTTTACTCGCATGTTGATTTAAAAAAATATCCAAGGGGCCGTCTCTGTATAGATGGTCATCAAACAGAACGACACTTTACTCACGGGGCAATGAAATAACACAAACCTAAACTGTTATTCACAAGTGCCCGCAAGGCATGCTGGGTGGTCCTGTGGCGAGTCGACCAGTCCAGGGTGTACCCCGCCTCTCGCCCAAAGTCTGCTGGGATAGGCTCCAGCATCCCCGCGACCCTAATGAGGATAAGCGGTATAGAAAATGAATGAATGAATGTCTTTTCTTGTTCACTACCCTGACGACCTCCTCAATACGTTCTGCAATCAAGCAAAAATTTAACATACATGGCGACATGTTGGGAGAGAGGGTACCAGAAGCTACCCAGCGTGCCTTGCAACGGGAATGTATGCGTGTCATTTTGCCATGGTTGTTGTGTTTATTTGTATGCCCGTGTGGTGCAGTAGCTAGGTCACAGTTATATCACGTGTGTGTGGACGTGTTGTGTTGTTCGGATCGCTTATTTGTACTAGCAACAGATTACATCTGACTTTTTCCTGTGCGACTCAAGCGTGCCACAGTAGCACTGCTACAGTTTTGAGGTTAATTGGAAACGCCCGGTGGGCCGGATGAAAACATTTGGTGGACCTGATGTGGCCCACGGGCCGGAGTGTTCCCACCCCTAGTGTAGATTCTCAGTCATTGGTTGAATCGAGGAAAGTGGACTCTTCTTGTTTATTGAAAACGTTTGGTCCAAAAGGCATTTTCAATTGTAAAATTTTAGGTGTGGAGTTTCTCTATTTATGTTCATAGTGGGCGTGTCCTCCGGGGTTGCTCACAATGCTCACGCATTGGCACTGAAAAGCACTGGATCCTTTAGATCGGGGTAGGGAACCTATGGCTCGGGAGCCAGTTGTGGCTCTTTCGATGACCACATATGGCTCCCAGAAGTTTTTAAATACCATATCATTTATTTACTTTAATTATTTTTTTCTTCAAATATATGTCACATCTTGCTTTACAAGAGGGGTGTTCAAAGTGCAGTCTGAGTGATTTCATTTGCCCACGGCACAATTTAGAAATACTGTGCAATTTAACAAAAACTTTAAGGAAACAGCAAACATTGAGCAGTAATTTTATACAAAATCAAGTAAAAATATTAGGAGAAAAAAGTTGTCGTTTTTGGAAAATGAGGTTGAGGAAAAGGTTATGATATTAGGGGAATAAAGTCAAAATATTACAGGAATAAAGTCATAATTATGAGAAAAATTGAAAAAACCGGGGGGGAAAAAAACCCAGCCGTAATTGAAAAAATTGCTGTAATTTTACGAGTAGAAAGTCAAAATATTAAGAGAAAAAAGTCACTATTTTACGAGAATAAACTTGTCGCAATATTAATAAACAGACAAAAAGAATATAAAGTTGTAATTTTTGGAATATTAGGTTGGGGAAACATTTTATTTGGGAATAAAGTTTAAGTATTGCGGGAATAAAGTCATAATTACAATTACAAATATAATTGTTTGATAATGTATTTAAAAAAAAACTTTCATCCATCCAGTTCAGAGACTTATTATCTTCTAAAAATGGTGGCACACTTTTAGTTGTAACCACTTTTTAAAATATAGGATATGGCTCTCATGAAAATACATTTGAAAATATGTGTTATTTACGGCTCTCTTAGCCCAAAAGGTTCCCGGCCCCTGCTTTAGAGGAACTAAGCCCAGACCAGTACAGTCGCCTCTCGCTACATAGGGTCTCCAAAAACACCCCCTCGCTCTATTGCAGGTTTTGAAAAATGGAGTAATAAATGATCCCCGTTTTGTGTTTGAATGTGGCCGATTATTAGTAAAAATAAAATGCACATTTAAGCAAATTGTGCTTATTCTTGGCCTACATTAGACATTTTCAAGCATAAAAATGGCTACATGAGCTAAGATACAAACACAAGGCAGAAGAGGCATTCCAATTGTGAATGTAGTATTCTACATTGGCCACCGGGTGTCAGTAATTGTTCTGTAAGACAAGCATCAGACATGATGGCTAGAACTGAAATGATCTCACTACAATCACAACAACAACATAATCATAACAACAACAACAAGGGCTACCACGACAAGCTAACTCCAATGTCACTTCCTGTTCTCCACACATCTGTCCGTCCCCCACTAAAGTCCCCTATAGAACACATTTACAGTGACACATGAGCAGGAGTTTTATTTATATCTTAAATGGCTTATTTACTCGTATTATGTCTACTATATTGGGTGATACTAGCGTAAATACATTTAAACATTACAATACATTGATGAGAAAATAGCCATCGCAGGAACAAAACAAATCCAAAAGTCCAGAAAAAAACAAGGTATTGCTAACGTGTAAGTCTGTTATCTTATTTGTGTCTAATACTGTATGTCTTTTTTTCTGGAGATTTTTTCCTATCTCTTGGAAATAAATAAAGTATCTATCTATTAGGATATTGTAACGGGGACAATACGGCATTATTTCCATGTCTAGAGGGATATAATAATGTTATAAACCATACTTAGAAGATTGTATTCTATAACTACAAACATTTCCTGTTTATTAACATGGAATGCTACTTTGTGGAAATTCACTTATCAGGGTCGCGTTTGGAACCAATTAACCGCCGTAAACATTGTTATATACGTAGTTGTTAGTAATATAGTCAAACATTTGAATTTTTTTCTTGTTCCTTTCCCCCCCATTTCTGCTATTTTATTTTTGGTTTTAAAGTGTCACAGGCCAATAAAAAACAACCCGCGGTCACAAATGGCCCCTGTGCCGCACTTTGGAGACTCTTGAATTCTACAATTCTGCGAGCAATGGTCGACTATTTAGCTTGTCAGCTTCCAACTTTGCCAGTGAACGGTAGTAATAAAAGAGAAAAGGGGAATGTATCTGTTCTTGCACTGTTGTTCTGGTGATGATACATTCAAGCTCACTTCGTAATTTAGACTTAACTGCTTGTTAGGAGCATAACTATTCAGATACAAACAAGAGGAGTTCATTTGCCTTGATTCAAGTTTTGCATCAATATTTTTTCCATTTTTGGCACTTGAATAGTAAACAACATTGTCTTCCCGTCCAGTTCATACAGGTGACGATGAGCATGTGAGGAAGGACGCGCAGAGTTCCAGTCTTCCTGTGTCCACTGTGCTCATTGTAAAGATGTTAGTACGGTAGAACCTCCAAAGTCCAACATGAAACATCTGCAGATCGCCTAAGACCACTCAGCTCAGTGAGCATCTGCAGCATTACCTCCACAAATGTTTTTGCTTCATCTTTGCTGGCTTATTGATGTCACTACTAAAAAGGGACCAGAAGCATGTGACGATAACCAGAGAAGAGTAGATAGAACTTAGAGCGACATATGAAAAGGGTAAATAGCATGATGGCCAACAATTAGCATGAACATTATCAGAAATCCTTTCTTACTGCATTAAAGTGTGCATTTTTTGCAATTTTCCGACTAACATTGCGTAATTACTCACGCAGTATGCTACAAAGAAAAGTTCAACCTGTCTTGGTGAATGTTAGACCCAGTAGTACCCAGTAAAAGGCCGCTAGGTGACCTTATTGCTTAGCTTACGGGCCTAAGGCAGGGGTCAGGAACCTTTTTGGCTAAGAGATCCATGAAAGCCACGTATTGAATAAATTACAACTGTAAAAAAAACACATTGTCAACTCCTATGCTACTAAAATGACATTTTGTCCTCATATTACTTTTATGAAGTTTATTCTCATAAAATCGCATTTTTTTTCTCTTAATTTGACTTTCTATTCTCCAGTCAGTCATTTTATTTAATTGTTCTTTATTCAGCAATTAACTTGTTTTTACACGTATGTGAAGGTTAAGAACTTTCCCGGTTAAATTGCCTGTATAGTTAATAAAGGTTTTATGACAGTTTGAAACTGGAACGGATTAATTCAACCCCCATCACTTCCTATGGAGGAAAAAAAGTTTCCAAACCCAAATGTTTGACTTCAGGGGGTTCCACTGTACAATGAATATTTGTGTCACTCCAGGTAACATTTTCATATAAGTCACTCAGCTAACAGTAGTGCGTTCATACATGCTATCAATTTATTTTTACACACCATGTTAATCATATGCAGTATGTAATGCACACTCATGTAATTGTGTAAGAGAGATAAAAAGAAAAACACAACGAAAGTATGACACAAATAATAGAAAAGGTGCTAATAAACTTTGGTCCTCACGTGTCTGTTTCCGAAGTCCTGATTGGTCCTCACACTACAGCAGACTTGATGAACTAAAAAGAAAAAATATGTATTCAAAAATGACAAAATAGGCATTATGTGTGTAGAGACTGCTTTTTTTGTTTAGATTGGGCTGGTGTACCTAACGAAGTGCCCCGTGGGTGCATGGGAGCAGACAGTAAACGCACCTGTTTGAAGGAGAAGCTGGCCACTTGGCAGTCGCACGGCAAACTCAGGAGGTGAGCCTGGAAGCGATCTGAGGTGGGAATATAAAAAATTGATACAAATAATAAGTCGGAACGTGTTAGGCTGTGAGGGTGGCGCTCCCCTGGCCTATAGGAGGTGGGACTTGTATAATGATGTAATTGTGAGCTTTATTATTTGGGTTTAAAGGGCCCGGTTACTTGGCCGTCCCCCTGTGGCCCCGCTCTAATTTTTTCTGCTAGTACGATTTAAAAAAAATTTGCATGTTGGCATTTTGCGACAAACAATTGACATGCATTCAAACGTTTGGAGAAGTCCATCCATTTTCTTCCGCTTATCCGAGGTTGGGTCGCGGGGGCAGCAACCTAAGCAGGGAAGCCCAGAGGTCCTTCTCCCCGGCCACTTTGTCTAGCTCTTCCCAGCGGATGCAGAGGCGTTCCCAGACCAGCTGAGAGACATAGTCTCTCCAACGTGTCCTGGGTCTTCCCTGAGGCCTCCTACCGGTTGGACGTGCCCTGAACACCTCCCCAGGAAGGCGTTCGGGAGGCATCCTAACCAGATGCCCGAGCCACCTCATCTGACTCCTCTCAATGCGGAGGAGCAGCGGTTCTACTCCGAGTCTCTCCCGGATGACAGTGCTTCTCACCCTATCGCTAAGGGAAAGCCCAGCCACCCTGCGGAGAAAACTCATTTCGGCCGCTTGTACCCGCTATCTTGTCCTTTCGGTCACTACCCAAAGCTCATGACAATAGGTGAGGGTAGGAACGTAGATCGACTGGTAAATCGAGAGCTTTGCCTTATGGCTCAGCTCTCTTTTCACCACGACAGATCTGTGCAGAGTCCGCATCATTGCAGACGCCGCACCAATCCGCCTGTCCATCTCACGTTCCATCCTTCCATCACTCGTGAACAAGACCCCGAGGTACTTAAACTCCTCCACTTGAGGCAGGACCTCATCCCCGACCCGGAGATGGCACTCCACCCTTTCCCGGGCGAGAACCATGGACTCTGACTTGGAGGTGCTGATTCTCATTCCAGCCGCTTCACACTCAGCTGCGAACCGATCCAGTGAGAGTTGAAGGTCACTGCTCGATGAAGCCAACAGGACCACATCATCTGCAAAAAGCAGAGATCGAATCCTGCGGCCACCAAACTGAAACCCCTCAACGCCCTGGCTGCGCCTAGAAATTCTGTCCATGAAAGTAGTGAACAGAATCGGTGACAAAGGGCAGCCCTGGCGGAGTCCAACCCTCACTGGAAACGGGTCCGACTTATTGCCGGCAATGCGAACCAAACTCTGACACCGGTCATACAGGGAACGAACCGCCTGGATTAGGTGGTCCGATACCCCATATTCCCGGAGCACTCCCCACAGTATTCCCCGAGGAACACGGTCGAATGCCTTCTCCAAGTCCACAAAACACATGTAGACTGGTTGGGCAAACTCCCATGCACCCTCAAGGACCCTGCCGAGAGTATAGAGTTGGTCCACAGTTCCACGACCAGGACGAAAACCACACTGCTCCTCCTGAATCCGAGATTCGACTATCCGGCGGATCCTCCTCTCCAGAACCCCTGAATAGACCTTACCGGGAAGGCTGAGGAGTGTGATCCCACGATAGTTAGAACACACCCTCCGGTCCCCCTTCTTGAAAAGCGGGACCACCACCCCGGTCTGCCAGTCCAGGGGCACCGACCCCGACGTCCACGCAATGCTGCAGAGTCGTGTCAACCAAGACACGCCCACAGCATCCAGGGCCTTAAGGAACTCCGGGCGGATCTCATCCACCCCCGGGGCCTTGCCACCAAGGAGCTTTTTGACCACCTCGGTGACCTCAGCCCCAGAGATAGGCGAACCCGACTCAGAGTCCCCAGGCACTGCTTCCATGTTGGAAGGCGTGTCGGTGGGATTGAGGAGGTCTTCAAAGTATTCCCTCCACCGGTCCACAACATCTCGAGTCGAGGTCAGCAGCACACCGTCCCCACCATACACGGTGTTGACTGTGCACTGCTTCCCCCTCCTGAGACGGCGGATGGTGGTCCAGAATCTCTTTGAAGCCATCCGGAAGTCATTTTCCATGGCCTCTCCGAACTCCTCCCATGTCCGGGTTTTTGCCTCAGCGACCGCCAGAGCTGCAGACCGCTTGGCCTTCCGGTACCTGTCAGCTGCCTCCAGAGTCCCATGGGCCAAGACGGCCTGATAGGACTCTTTCTTCAGCTTGACGGCATCCCTCACCACTGGTGTCCACCAACGGGTTCTGGGATTACCGCCACGACAGGCACCGACCACCTTACGGCCACAGCTCCGATCGGCCGCATCGACAATGGAGGCACGAAACATTGCCCACTCGGATTCAATGTCCGCTGCCTCCCTCGGAACATGGTCAAAGCTCTCCCGTAGGTGGGAGTTGAAACTCCTTCTGACAGGGGACTCTGCCAGGCGTTCCCAGCAGACCCTCACAATGCGTTTGGGTCTGCCAGGTCTGACCGGCATCCTCCCCCACCATCGGAACCAACTCACCACCAGGTGGTGATCAGTTGACAGCTCCGCCCCTCTCCTCACCCGAGTGTCCAAAACATGTGGTCGCAAGTCCGACGACACAACCACAAAGTCAATCATCGAACTGCGGCCCAGGGTGTCCTGGTGCCAAGTGCACATGTGGACACCCTTATGCTTGAACATGGTGTTCGTTATAGACAATCCGTGACGAGCACAGAAGTCCAATAACAAGACCCCGCTCGGGTTAAGATCAGGGGGGCCGTTCCTCCCAATCACACCTCCCCAGGTCTCACTGTCGTTGCCAACATGAGCGTTGAAGTCACCCAACAGAACAAGGGCATCCCCCGAGGGAGCACTCTCTAGTATTTCCTGTAAGGGTGGGTGCAGGCCCGGCCACCAGACGCTCGCCATCGTGCCCCGCCTCCGGGCCTGGCTCCAGAGAGGACCCCGGTGACCCGCGTCCAGGCGAGGGAAAATCAAGTCCAATTGTATCATTCATCTTTAGGGTCTTTTGAGACACTCTTTGTCTGGTCCCTCCCCTAGGACCTGTTTGTCATGGGTGACCCTACCAGGGGCATGACAGCCCCCGACAACTTAGCTCCTAGGATCATTGGGACATGCAAACTCCTCCACCACGATAAGGTGGTGACTCAGGGAGGAGCGTTTGGAGAAGTTCACCTGTAAAACGTTATGCAGTAAGTCTTCGCTCATCAAGGTTAATTGCTTCCAGACTCGACAGTGTTAAGTGAATTTTAGTGAAGTAGGACTCCTTATTTATAAAGTGAATATTTTTGTAGTTGGATCATGGAAAACCTCTTTATGACCTTCTAAATATGATTTTTAACATTATTAGAGCTCCCTAGACATGAAATAACTCCCCTATAGTCACCTTCACTTATATTACGTGATTAAAGTAGACATAATAAGAGAAACGTGTTCCACAGCGGAGTTGAGTAGGGGGCGGACAAGAAGTGATGTCAGTTTAGGTGTAGGTGGGCATAGGTCAGGGCCACAACATTAAATCATAATAACGATTAATGTAAGATCATTCAAACCTGCAATAAATGACTTGTTCTGGCGATCGAGTCTGGTGTTTGTGTGTCTCACTGAACATTACTGACACCTACTGACCAGAGTAGAATACTACATATCACGTCTTTGCATCTTCTGAATGCCTTATCCTTGTATTTTCATTCATTTAGTCATTTTTATGCTTGTAGATGATTAATTTAGGCAAAAACCGTGTACAATTTTGGTTAAATGTGCATAACTTTTGACTGATAGGTCGTATTAAACCACAACACGGTATGATTTAACATATTTTTAAAAAATGGTTATAGTGTGAAGCTGCAAAATACGAAGTGCTAAGTGGCGGGGCATTTTTCAGTTCAAGCAAAAATTTCACATGGAAGCCCAATATCCTGAACTGTTTTTGAGTAGTGTAGAAAATGTAAACTTATCAGTGAAATAAAAACAATCTTGTAATGCTGGTTACTGCATTGACATAAGTCCAAACTGAGATGGAACTTTTGTCCTATTTAAGAGTTTACACAAGTCGTTACCTCTGAGGATGTGAAGTTTCGTCAGCAAAGTGACAAACTCGTCATACTCGATCTTGTCCCGGCTGCTGTATTCCAGCCACAGCGTCTGGAAGGTTTCCTTATCTAGGTGAAATTCTGTGTGACGGACACAATAAAACTACATGTGACACAAAGAAGTTTGGTCGATAACATAATATGACCTGTAGACTTAAAAACGGCGTTCCGCAAGGGTCGTAACATGGTCCGTTTACATTTTACAATACTACGGATTACTTGGATTTTTATTTTTAATGGAGGAAGAGGGACTCACCCCGTGCAGTCAGAGCCTTTCTCATTTGAGCTTGCCTGACAGAAGGCGGCGTCTCCCTCTCGTAGCTCTCCACATATTCCCTCCTGGTAACAGCCACGTAATGCTCCAGTTTGAAAAATTCCACCACATCCAGGTCTCCAGATTTGTCTGCCTGAACGTTTTGGCTCAAGAAAGTCAACACACACGTATGTTATCACTCTCGCTCACACCACTATTGTTGCTTTATAAATATAAAATTTCTCTGTAAAGCTGTGTTTCCACCAGGACTGAAGTCCATTGGTGGCATTGAATACACAATAGTATCGTCTAATTACCATACTTGACCTTGGGGCGTGTGCAGCGGGTGACATATAGTGAACAAATATGTTTAGTAATACAAAGGAACTTTCTTTTGTCGTTTTCTGTTTGTGTTTTTTTTAATGCAGAACTGTTCATCTCTGGACGATCAGTTGTATGGGAGATGTGTTAAGGAGCAGAGTTACGCTGTCTACTGTATGCTGTTGGAGTCCCATTATAATGTGTTTATGAGCAAGGGCGAAATCTATTTGTGGCAGTCCAAATATATTTGGATCAAAATGGAATATATTTTCCATTTTGATTTTTAGTGGCCTGCAGCACATTGTGAACAAATAATTTATTAAGAAAACTCTCAGGAATTTTACAAAAATAAGGTGAAAATATGAAAAAAAACATAACATAAAATAACATTGTAATATTATGAGGAAAAATTAGCATTTTTGTAGCATAAAGTAATAGGCGTAATATTGTGAGAAACAACAAACTTAATGTACAGGTGTAGGTGTATTTCTTTGGTAAATTAGGTTTAACGGTTCGAACATAAAGTCAAAATATTATGGGAGTAAAATGTACAAGAACAAAATTGAAATAATGCAATTAAAAGAAATCAACAGCAAAAATTAGGGGAAAAAGAGAAAGAAGTTCATACTCATTTTTTGTTAACCTATATCACATATCATGTACAGAGGTCTCAAACTTGCAGCCCGAGATGATATTTTGTGGCCCCCACCTTAATTTAAAAGTTTGAAGTGCAGCCCTCAGGTTTTATATGAATGGCACTTTTTACAGTGTTGTGTGCGGAGCTGACAAAACTACAAATGACGGTGTGGTATATGGCTCTCAGGGGTGTGACAACGACCGGCCTTGATGCAAGCAGAGAAACATTTTTCGAAGAGTGAAAAACTGATCATTATTACTAGTTTTGCAACTTCAATTAAAAAATAAGACATTTGAGAAATTGGATTTTTAAAACTGTTCAAATTTCAATTGTGCGCGTCCATGTGCACCGGGGCTGCGGCCCAGCTTCAGCCAGACTCGGCCTCCAGCGGCCCCAAGGCAAGTTGAGTTTGAAACCCCTGATGTAACATATATATAACTTCTCAGCATATCTACATGTTGGTTTACAAACTATCAAAGTGTGCCCTTGGTGGAAAAAAGTGCACCGCTTGGTGTTAAATTGGCCGTGGGAGTAAGATAAACAGAACGTGAGCATATTTCATAAGCCAGACATGTCATATACAATTTCGAAGTAAACAAAAAGACAAACAGACGTACAAAAGTCGCATTTAAGGATACATCCGCCAGTTTCACCAGAAGCCGGGCCGTCCTGAGACTCAGCACTACGTTGGGAGGATAAACACCACAGTGAGTGTACATAAAATACAAACAAATACATAAAAATAGTATTAACTGACATTTGCCACGAACAGAGAAGCCTCCAGCCTGCAGCTTGGCCAGAACACCGTCAGCGTTCAGCGTCTTTTGTCAGCAAGAACACTCAGAAACGTAAGGAGTTAGCACTGACTCATGGGAGCAAATACAGGTTACACAATTCTCAAGTAAATGTCAGATATAGATTCAGCGGTGAAGGAAAGGAAGATGTTGAAATAATAATATATACAAAGTATACTTGTGCAGGCAGTGGTAAGGAAAAGGATGTTAAAATGTGTTTGCATTCACCTCTGGCTCGCTGCCGTCCTGTAAAACACAGAAGAAGCGGGGATGATGATGCAGGAAGTTAAAAGAATGGCCCAAACACCAGCAGAGTTCCACCTACAGTGACACACATGTCCTGCGGGAAGACGTCGCAGTTCAGCTCTGCCGGCCAGGAGATGCCATAGCGGCTCATCGCACCCTCGCAGCTCTGGTGGGCCTTCTTGCAGAACGACTTGCAGGGGCGCCTCATTTGGCCCGCCAGGCACTGGGGGGCGTAGGCCATGCACAGGAAGCGGCGGATGTCGGCCGAGCACGCGTTTTGTGAGATTACGTTGAAGAACGACATCTTGAGGGCGGCCTCTTGCTGGCTGGCGTGGCCCAGCAAGTTGGGTGTGATGGTCTGGTTGTAGGACAGACCCTGACACATTTGAATGGTGAGGGGCTCACAGGTGTCACCGCTGGCCACGGCGTACTGCAATTACATACCAAAACAGGTCCGAATCATTTTGTGACCAGGTGCATAAACTGAACACATTTTTAGCAGCTTGACACACTTCTGAAACACTATTAGCATTAGCAAAGCCTGCTGGGCCGTTAGGCAATATCGGCAAATGCTAAAGGCGCTGTGGCCTCCAGGGGGCGACAAAAAATTCACTTACAATATGATTACAGCATATTTGAACTACAGTAGTTATTAATACTATGAACTCTTAAAATGTTATTGCATAGTGTAAGTGTAGCTTATATATTTATATAGTTATTGGGTAAAAACTGTGGTTATTCAAAAAAAGTAATGTTAATTGTTATAGTTATATAAGTAATATATCATAATCAAATAACTTAATAATTTGTATTAGCCGCACGGTGGACGAGTGGGTAGCACATTGGCCTCGCAGTCAGGAGGTTCAGGGTTCGAATCTCCGTTGGGTATCTCTGTGCGGAGTTTGCATGTTTTCCCCATTTGTGTGTGGGTATTCTCCGGGTACTACGGTTTCCTCCCACATTCCAAAAAAAACATGCATGTTAGCCTAATTGGCGACTCTAAATTGTCCATGGGTATGATTGTGGATGTTTGTTTGTCTATATGTGCCCTGCGATTGGCTGGCGACCAGTCCAGGGTGTACCCTGCCTCTCACCCAAAGCCAGCTGGGATAGGCTCCAGCATACCCGCGAACCTAAGCGGTATAAAATATATATAAGCGGTATAGAAGATGGATGGAGATTTCTAATTCCCCACCCTTTAAAAATGAATGTCTTATTTATGATCAACATATTTGTTATGTTAATTTCATGCTTAATATAATTGATTACGATTACAACTTGCGGCCTTTTAAACATACTTGCTGGCATGAGGTCGTGGTAAAGGCATCACACCCGAGTGTTTCCGGCCAACTTAACCCAAACTGCTTCAGCACAAGCTCGCAGCTTGACCGGGTCTCCTCACACAAGGTTCTGCAGGGCGGCCTGGCTTTTCCTTCCCCGCACTCGGGAGTGATGACGGAGCACAGGAAGGTCTTCAGGTGAGGGGAGCACTCCGTGTGGACAAGCGCATACAGGGTATTCAAGTACAGAGAGGCCTCCTCCTGAGTCTTGTGGCCCAGATGGTTGGGCATGATGGTTTCAGTGTAAGGAATGTCTTTGCAGAAAGGAAGCGTGATGCGCTGACACGATCCCGCTGATGTCACACTGGAACCATGAAACTGCATGGAGGCAAACAGAAAAAATGTAAACACGTACAATCAACAGCCCTTTCATTACACATAATGAGTCCAATTCTGCCTTTGGAAAGATCTCTATGTCAGAGTGGTATTAAAAAGTTGTATTATTGTGTTATGCCCCTTACATAAAAGGGTAAACATATAAGAAACACCTCTGGTAGCCTAGTGACCAATAAATTCCACTTTTGGAGATGCAATAAAAAAAAAAATCTTGCTGTGTGAGTACTTCATTAAATTTCCAAGAGAAATTCATACTGTATTTCTGGCAGCGCTGCAAAAATGTCATAATAAACTT
Source organism: Oostethus manadensis (assembly GCA_024372805.1). Taxonomy (NCBI): domain Eukaryota; kingdom Metazoa; phylum Chordata; class Actinopteri; order Syngnathiformes; family Syngnathidae; genus Oostethus; species Oostethus manadensis. Next base: position 963,217 of record QODF01000250.1, on the reverse strand, counting down.
AAACCAGTGTTTGGCCCGCCAAACACTTTAATCTGGCCCACCGGGGGTTTCCAAATGACTTTTTTAAAACCTTTAACATGAAAACTGTGTTTGGCAACATGTACTGCACCATGTGGGCATACAAATAAACATCTACGTACAACATTCACGGCATTGCAAGGCATGCTGGGTAGCAAGGCATGCTGGGTAGCTTCTGGTACTCTCTCCCCCAACATGAAGCTGTGTGTGTTACATTTTTGCTTGATAGCAAAACATATTAAGGGATGTAAACAAAGAAAGACGTTCACATGCACTTGAGATCTAATGTTTAACCATTCGGCACAGGACTACCAAGCATGCCTTGCGGGCACCAGTTTAAGTCAGTCAGTCTGGCTCGGTAGCCAAACAGTGCAACACTATTGCGTAGAGGAGAAATGATCTTCTCGGTTTTTCCATTGAGTGGGATAGTAATCTGCCGCTGAAACTGCTTTCCTGTTGAGATGCATGTTACAGATTGTAGATTTAGGTTCCCCACTTACCTGCTCACAAGAATATGTGGAAAAGTCTTCACATCTCAGACTGTCTGGCCACTGGAAACCAAACTGTTTCATCAGAGTCTCGCAGCCGGACCGAGCCTCCTCACACTGAGTTCTGCACGGGGCCCGGGCCTTTCCCGCCATGCACTCCGGAATGTAGACAGAGCACAGGAAGGGCTTCAGCTGAGGCGAGCACTGTATTTTGACCAGCGGAAAGAACTGGTGCACCTCCAGGCCAGCGTCCGCCTGGCTCCTATGGCCCAGAGAGTTTGGCATGACAGTCTGGGTGTACGAGAGGTCTTTGCACATGGGTACTGTGATACTCTGACAAGTTGGGCTAGTATCAGATTGCTGGCGCACATGCAAGCACACAAACATAAAAATGTCATCAATGAGAACAATGTAAGAATCTCTTTGATAATCAGATACCAGGATGGTAACTCACTTGCACACAGTTGGACTCGGGTAGCGTGTCACACTGAAGCTTGCTGGGCCAGGTCAGGAGCTTGTCTTTGAGTGTGGCCTCACACTCAGTCTTGACCTTCTCGCAGAAAGCTCGGCAGGGCCTCAGGCGGGCGTCATCCTCCGAGCTTCTGCCGCACTCCGGGAACGCCAGGCGACACACGAGCGCGGCCACCTGGGGCGAGCAGGCAGTCCCCACGACCTGGCTCAGCTGCTGCAGGTTGAAGCCTTGCACTCCGCCAGGGTGACGGCTGGAGCTGTAGCCCACGTTTTGGCAGTAGGAGGCTGTCAGCGGCTTGCAACTGGGCCGCTCCTCTCTCGCGGTGCGTGCGTCACGGAGAGATAGCAGCAAAGCCAACACGACCAGGACCAAACGGTGCATGGCCGTCTAGAACAATATGCTGAGATTTTGGACGAGCGTCTCTCCAAAAGGGCTGCTCTGAAATTTAAAGTCTGCAAACTACTGGTGGTGGACTTGGACCTGTCTACCACGTCAACATCATGCTTGGGAAGTGCTTTCTGTGTGTGGCTGTATTGGGGGATGGGGAAATAAAACGTGTACACAACAGCACATGGTTGTTACATTAAACTATTTAACTTCAGAGATCTTCCATCAATTAAAAACAATCAAAATTTACTAGTCTTGAAAAAACGCATTGAAAAATAGGAATGCAAACATTGAGGGCTGGAGTGCAGAGCCAGTAATGCTTTCTTTGCAATTAAAGTACGACGTATACGGCACACAAAACGTGACGACAGACGAGACCGGGTCCTTGAGAACGAGAAAAGATGAGATTTTAAGGAATAAATATGACTTAAAAAACAAACCTTTTTGTTTAACCAAGTCACAAGACAATGCAGGTGCGTTTTCAAATGTTTATTGTCCCACAAATTGACACTAAATGATGTTTTTGTACATTGAATTGAGACCATATCATAGGTTATGATAATAATAATAAAATGTATCCTAAAAATGCAATATGTCCTTCAATATGGTATCTTTTACTTTGTAAAGTTGCGGAATTGGCGTTTGTGAGATGTAATTTCTCACAGGCAGTACTGTCTGTCAAACATTTGCTGCATTTCTTGGAATTCTGACTTTTGGGATGTCAGCATTAATAGCTGTTTGGCTGTCCTTTGATATTTATAATTTAAAAAAAAATCCATTTGTAAAATGCTATACATATATTTAAAGACAAATCTTTGCGTTTTAACACGTTGTTACTATCAACATTTTTTTTTTCTAGTTACATTATGCATTTGTACGCTTTTTTCCTGGGTTTATGTTTAATTTACTCTGCATTGAGCGACATTCTGCGTGTTAGTTATGATGCATTGCAGTGAAGCTGCACATAAAACCATAAAATCTGTCAGTTTAAAACCTCTAAAAAGCAGAGCCAAACTGAAAAAAAGTAAATATTTCAGACTAAAAAGTGAAAAATATAAACATTAATTTTTTGCTACCCTCAAGTCTTCAGAGCAACGACCACAAAGTTTCTCGGAGAAAAGTTGGGGTCAAAAAGAGGCAGCAGCCGACTGTCCACACCTGCAGAGACACAGTAGAGCTTAGTTGGATTTTGACCCGGCGTCGCACCAGTGTGGTTGGGCCGGCTCACCGTTCTCCTGTAAGTAGATCATGCGGTCCAGCAGCACCATTGTCTCCACCACAGGAGCCAGCAGCAGAGTCAAGCTGAAGTAGACCACCACCCTCCCTTGCTCCTCCAGCATGGCCTCCACACGCACCGGGTCAAGAGGCAACGAGGCGGGCAGGCCGACCCGGGCCAGACCCAACTTGGCATACCTGACAGTAACGACCATAAAATAAAAAATAAAGCCCTCGGTGTAAAAATGTAATGGCGTCTACCATCCTTGTATAAAGTTTGATAGAAATTGTGCCCCCAGAGTTTTCACTCACTCAGTGAAGGTCAGCAAGTGCGCTTTCTTCACCGTCTGGATTCCTGCCCTGCGTAGCTGCGGCCTGGCCTCCGTGATGAACGTCTCCAGCATGGCGCGGTAGCAGTGCGTTCGCAGCAGTGCGTTCTTCTCCCTTAGCCTGTTAATATAGTGCTCCACTGCGTGACACGCCACCTCCCGCGCCTTGTAGGACAGCTCATGTCCCGGCAACCCCTGCACGTGTTCACTCATGGGGTAGCCAAAGTTCGAGGGGACGGAACCTTTGTCTGAGGTCGGCGGAACCGGCGGTCCAACCACGCCCGGAGGGTCGGGGTGCTCTTTGGTGGTGAGCTTCATGTAGCAGCACGCCACAGAGGTGATGGCGCGAATGTGCGGACACTTGACAAAATGGCGGAGAAGGGTGGTGCTGAGGTCCCCGCAGGCGTGCAGACCAGTCAGGACGAAGCCCGGACGGCCTTGCTGGACGCAGTTTGAGTCACACGATTCGTCTTCAGTAAGAATTGTTGATTTCGAGTCACATGCGGCGTAGCATGCTGACCCCTGCAGTCTTTTTTTGCAGGATACCACCGAAACAACGTGGCCTGCCCCAACATGGCCGGCTGCACCCAGCTGCTGGACAAAAACCTCCCATGGTGCCTTGGGGTCGACCCAACCTGTCACATGGCGAGGACACGTCTCTGTTGATGGCAGCTCAGAGGAACAGTTCTGATAAGAACAAAGATATTTTTTGGGAGGTACATGTCAGGCTCTGCCAGGGGGTTTAGAGGGGGAAGAGCGAGCTGGTTTGGCTTACGCGGACATTGTGAGCAAAATAAAACCTGTAGTCATCTTTTAGGACCGACCGCTTTGATAGGAAAGCATGCTGGAAACAGGTCTTACAGCAATCACATACCTGTTTCTGTTTTTCCTTCTCCAAGGCCAGTAGCAACTGTCCATCAAACTTGGTCGCCATGGCAACCAGGGTGGGATCAGCCTCAATGGCAGTCACAGACAGACCGAGCCCAAATGACAGGAAGCGAGTCAAATGACCCTGCAACGAGTGTTGATTAGTTCCTCACATCACAACGCAGATCTTTAAGTTGTGTGGTACCTGTCCAGAGCCGACATCCACGACTTGCTTGCACTCGGTTTGCTCACAAAGTTGTCCGACCAGCTGAGATTCAAACACACAACCAAATAACATTAACATGTAGCAGACAGCTGGTGTGTGTGTGTGTGTGGACAAACGGCTCTTCGGTACCGTGCCAAGCTCGCAGATCTCGTGCTGCTTCTTGGGCTTGACGTGCTTCCGGAAAATGTGGGCCAGCAGGGAGCTCTGGTTGTGGTTGTCGTGGAACTCTTGGGGCTTCGTTGAACCGCCCACGGCCCCTCGCCTCCGGCAGGAGTGTCTGGGAAAGGTGAGTGCTTGGGCTGTTGCCCGGAAAGCCAAAAGGGATAGGGGCCACACGCATGGATACCTGCAGAGAACGCAATTACTGCATATTTATACGGTCATATTTACTTCTCTTCATTTAAGAGCGGGGGCCTCAAACTCACGGCACAGAAGCTTTCGGGGACTCCTACTTGACATCACAGTTCATTGTTAGTGCGGCCCGAGTGTTAGCGTATTAGTATTTATACATATTGTGGCAAACTTGAGTCACTTGCATTGAGCTACTACTACGGGAATACAATCCCTGTAAGCACGTAAACCTTTTACAAAAAATGCCACAAGGCATGCTGGGAAGCCGGAAGCACTCCCACTGATACTGTGTAAGACAAAAGATCATGTGTTTTGGGGATCTCACAGCCAATATAGACAAGCTAATGTGCTTTCTGTGCCTTACAACAATCTAGCTTTACCTCCTGTGTCCATGTGCGGCATCCAGCAGCAGGTCTGCGGTCTGATGGTAGGACAGGTTCTGCAGCACAGACTGCCAGCTGACGGGCAACTTGTGCCACAAATCCCCAGTGAAGAATTCCTGGTTGACAAGCAAGGTTGTTAGCTTTCGTTTGGGTTAGCCATAGTTTGCGGCCATGCTGTTACTCACAATTATGTACGACTCCGATAAGTATCTGTACTGGGACAGAAAGTCGGCGAGTCTTTTGGCCAGCTCTTTTTGCTCGTCGGAAGAAAGGCTTTGCTGTGACGTTTCCCCCATGCTGCGTTGTTGCCATGCGAGTCCTAAGCTAGCTAAATGCTAACTTGGACTAAGCCACTTATTGTCGAGACTAAACTTTGTTAAAAAGTCCAATAAGTTAACCCACGCATTATCCTAAATTATTCGGCCACATCTTACCATCACGATGAGTATGTCGGTGTTTGTAGTCCTTCGGCTGGTGCGTTCAGGTGCTCACTGTAAATCTGAAGGTCTAACTCACTTCTCGTCACATACAGTACACGTTGTGCGAAAACTATGATTATTTAAAATCTACCTTATTTAATCTTTGAACTGTGCGGTTAATGTGTGTGTCTCATCCTTAGAACCACAAGAAAACAAATAGGTATATTTACGTTTAAGAATTCCCTCATCTGATTTTCTCTGAAGGCAGCATAACCCGGAAGTGAATGTGCGCTGCTCGATGGATGGTCCATAACAGGCTGCGGGTGTGTATTGATTTTAATACGATAAAATACAATTTTCCGATTTTTACCTTTTCTACATTTCCAATAGTTGTTAATACTACGTCAGTTGATAAGTTACTGTTGTGTACAGCGTTAGGTATTTGGAAAGTCAGTGTTGTAGTCGTCTGTTAGCATTAGCTAACTAAAGACACGATGCTTGCTGACGTCAAACCTCACCAGTTACTGTTAAATAGAGGAGTGTTATGACAACAGTGGTTTATCTTTAAAGGTATACGATTGATAGATTTAGTCATATTTCACCAAGTATGATTGCAGGTAGCATTATGTAATATACGCTGAATTACAGGTTTCTATGGCAGCCACTTGGGGGGCATCCCACATCCATTTTCCCCGCAAAGATGTCGGACATTATGATCAACTTGTGCTTTTCTGAAGACTCCTCAACATCTGGGAGAAATGCACCAAAAGTGGGCTGGAGACAGCGGAAAAAGATGCAACAACAAAATGGCAAAGTGGTGGACAAGTTCACAAAACGCAAACAGAAGTGGAAAAAGAAGCAAACCAAAGAGCAAAAAATATTTTCTTCACCAAGAGCAAAGGCAGAGGCACTGATTAGGACACATATGGACAAGCACATCAAACAAAAGAAGGAGGCTTCAAAGGAGCATGAGGTCTGCAAAAGCGAGGGCAAAAATAAGCGATTCACGAGTCATCCATCGTGTCAGACTTCCTCACACCATCAGCCTTCTTTGAGCGTCACCGCAGGAGCTGTCGTGCCCTGCAAGTACCTCGCCATCGACTGTGAGATGGTGGGCACGGGCCCCAAAGGATGCGTCAGCCAGCTTGCACGATGCAGCCTCGTGTCCTACGAGGGCGATGTGGTGTACGACAAATTCGTCAAACCCAGCGTGCCGGTGACCAATTACCGCACGCGCTGGAGCGGCATTCGACCCCGTGACCTCTGCAATGCCACGCCCTTCCACGAAGCCAGAAAGGAGGTGATGAAACGCCTCCAGGGCGATGGTGTATATCATGTGTCAAACTCGTGCCACGGAAGGCCGAGAAACTGAAGGTTTCTCCAGCAGGTGCTTTTAATTGATGAACTCCTTCCGTCAAAAAAAACCTGCAGGGTCTTGACCCTCCATGACACGTCTTTGACACCCCTGCTATATATTATCTAATAGGAATATAAATAATGTTCAACTTTTGTTTTTGTAGTTTGGACAACACAATTATACCTAACTCCTAACAACTGTATCTATGACGGTGTCGGCAACCTTTACCATCAAAAGAGCCATTTTGCCTCTTCTTCCTTAAAAAACAAAAATAGTCGGAAGCAGCCAACATTACACAGTTTATAACCTTGTATTTTTTTTATGTCAAGCCTATTAGTAGTATCAACATCACGCATTGCTTTTTTATTTTTATTTTGCAGTATTTTTTAAATTTTATTTTCCCCAAATTATTTTATTCATTTTATTATTTTTATTTTTAAATAATCATTGTAAATTTCCTTTTAGTAATATTATGACTTTATCCCATGATACTTTGACATTATTCTCATATTATAACTTTTTCTCCAACTTAATTTTCCAAAAATGAAGTTTATTTTTGATTTGTTTCTCATGACAACTTGAACATATAATTTTATAATATAAAATATGTACATCTAAAATCTCTGTGCTACTAAAATGACATATTTTTTCTTTATAATATTACTATTTTATGCTCGAAAATTCAGACTATTTTTTGTCTGTTAAAATAACTTTTTTTCTTAATATTTTGACAAAAGTAGTATAGTAAAATTGCTTTTTTCCGATTTCAATTTTTTTCCTCTGCATTTTTTCTTTTAATTATGGCTTTATTCCCACAATATTTTGGTAAGATTATAACCTCTTCACCAACAAATTTTCCATCTACAACAATTTTAATTTTTGTTTGTCATAATATTTCAATTTAAACATGTAATTTTATATTTAATATTACAACTCAATGCTACTAAAATTACATTTTTTTTTTCATAACATTACTAGTTTATTCTCATAAAATTGTGACATTTTTCTTGTTAGAATACAACTTTTTTCCTCGATATTCTGACTTTGTTTTAGTAAAACTACAGCTGTTCTTTCCCCCCATTTCTGCTGTTCAAAATTTTTTTTCAAACGATGTCAACATTCCTCTTGTAAATTTTCTACTTGTAATTATGGCTTTTTCCCATTATATTTAGATATTATTCTTGTAACATTATACAACAACAAATTTCCACAAACAGAAGTGCAGCGTGCATGTGTAGGCTTACTCTGAAGTAATTCAAACATTCAGCTCTAAGCCTTATTGAGTGGCTCCAGTATTTGTGTGAAATTAAAACAACACTTAGCAGCCACCATTAGAGGATGTAATTCATACAGGCCCAGTTCACCTGCTGCCTAAAGGAGCTGCCATGTTACAGGTGGGCCTCGGTTTACACCATTTTATGCTACGTTGTGTCTTCTCCTTTTGTCTATGGACAAAGTCACATCTAAAGATGAAAACAATGACTAGATGTGGATTCCATTTTGGTTTTGTCGACAACCAGCAGTGTGAAATTCCCAAGCTGGTGAAGTTAGCATTAGCGTAACCTTCTTTTACTTGTTTACATGCTAACTCCCATCCCTCTTCTGGTATTTGTTTTATGTGGGTTCAGGTGCTGAAGCTTCTCATGGGGAAGGTGGTGGTCGGGCACGCCATCCACAACGACTTCAAGGCCCTCCAGTACTCTCATCCACTGGCCATGACCAGAGACACGTCCCGCATCCCGCTGCTCAACAAGAAGGCGGGCTTCAATGAGAGTCAGTGCGTCGCGCTGAAGAAGCTCACCAAGGCCATTTTTAACCGCGACATCCAGGTAGGACAACGTCGGCTCTTCCAATGCGCCCGATGAGATTGATGACTAGTATGTTGTCGACGTGTCTTCAGACGGGGTCCAGAGGTCACTCCTCGGTGGAAGACGCCCGAGCCACCATGGAGCTCTACAAGGTGGTGGAGGATGAGTGGGAGAAGACGCTGGCCTCAGAACAGCCAGTCAGCAGCGGAAGCGGAAGTTGATTGGATGATTCCAAAGGGCTCCTACCCCCTCTTATTCTGTTTAAAACTGCAGCTGTGAGCTGAGCTAAGGTGGTCAGTAACATCGGAACGTTACCTCCGCGTGAATCCGCAGTCTTCTGTCCTCACACACCACACGTCTCCATCGTTACCTCGAAAAGGCGAGGGGGGGGGGAAACATAACCTAAATTCAGACAAATCTATAAATGAGCAGCACCAAAAGCTTCTGCTTGTTTCTGTTTTATACATTTTTTTAAACAATTACCGGAGTTTTAAAAGACTTTTTATGGAATTTGTCAACTCCTAATAATGGAAAGTATAACTTGTAACATTTAATTAACAAAAGATTCAAAAGTGTTACCAAAAAAAAGAAATAAAAAAAAAGGAACATTGAGCGGCTTTTGCAAATGAATATTTTGTGGAAATCTCGACCACAAAAACAATGGACTTTGTTTTTCCTCACCCGGACGCCGGGGTTCCCCTCTGGAGCCAGGCCTGGAGGTGGGGCTTGATGACGAGCGTCTGGTGGCCGGGCCTCCACCCAAGGCGCCCGGTGAGCTCACCACTCATAGGAGAGGCCAAAGGAATCAGGTGCAAATTGGTGGCCGGAGGCGGAGGCCTTGGCGGTCCAATCCTTGGCTACAGATCTAGTTGTTGGTATGTGGAAGGTCACCTCTCTAACAGGGAAGGAGCCTGAGCTGGTGCGTGAGGTGGAGAAATTGGCAATTCTTGTTGCCCCTCGACTCTTAAGCCTGCACTACCCTGTCAGAAGGAGTATCAAATCCCACCTTCGGGAGAGCTTTGACCATGTTCTGAGGCAGCGGACATTGAGTCCGAGTGGGCGATGTTTCGCGCCTACATTGTCGATGCGGCTGATCGGAACTGTGGCCGTAAGGTGGTTGGTGCCTGTCGTGTCGGTAATCCCAGAACCCGTTGGTGAACACCAGTGGTGAGGGATGCCGACAAGATGAAGAAAAGAGTCCTATCAAGCTGTCTTGGCCCATGGTCAGGTTCGCATATCTCTGGGGCTGAGGTTACCGAGGTGGTCAAAAAACTCCTTGGTGGCAAGGCCCTGGGGGTGGATGAGATCCGCCTGGAGTTCCTTAAGGCCCTGGATGCTGTGGGCGTGCCTTGGTTGACACGACTCTGCAGCATCGCGTGGACGTCAAGGTCGGTGCCCCTGGACTGGCAGACCGGGGTGGTGGTCCAGCTCCAGGTCAGGGATGATGTCCTGCCTCAAGTGGAGGAGTTTTAAGTACCTCGGGGTCTTGTTCACGAGTGAGGAAAGGTTGGAACACGAAATGGACAGGCGGATTGGTGCAGTGTCTGCACTGATGCGGACTCTGCACTGATCTGTTGTGATGAGAGAGCTGAGCCGAAAGGCAAAGCTCTTAATTTACCGGTCATTTACGTTCCTACCCTCACCTATGGTCATGAGCTTTGGGTAGTGACCGAAAGGACAAGATTGCGGGTACAAGAGGCCTAAATTAGTTTTCTCCGCAGGGTGGCAGGGCTCTCCTTAGAGATAGGGTGAGAAGCACTGTCTTCCTTGAGAGACTCGGAGTAGAACTGCTGCTCCTCCGCATTGATAGGAGCCAGATGAGGTTGCTCAGGCATCTGCTTAGGATGCCTCCGGGACGCCTCCCTGGGGAAGACCCAGGACATGTTGGAGAGACTGTCTCTCAGATGGCCTGGGAACGCCTCGGCATCCGCCGGGAAGAGAGAAGTTTGGGCTTCGCTGCTTAGGCTGATGCCCCCGCGACCCAAACTCAGATAAGCGGAAGAAAATGGATGGATGGATGGATTGAAAGTCGAACACCACCTTGAAGATTCTTCCCTGTCGGCTTGACGTTTTTCTGCTGATGCTCTGTTTTTGTTGAAAAATAATACTGCAGAAACATTGTGATTGTTCAACCTGTGGAAAAAAAAAAGTCCTCTTTAATGACTGACTGGATATTTTTCTCAGTGTTGGAAAGTACAGAAGATTAAGTGCTTCCCTGCTGAATTAATTGACGGGAAAGGCTGCCGTACAATACAAAATGGATTCCATCACCCTGCTGGGTCAACTAATAAGAGTTTACATTTTCCATCAGCCACATGTGTCTAATTCACTTTTTATTAGCCACAGTTAGGAATTTGTTCATGGTGCACATTTGTAGCCATGCAGCTAAGGTGGTTCACGGAGACGCCCATGATAATAAAAAATGTACTATTTTTGACACTCTTAATAAAGCCTGGATTTAGCATCGTGGCAGCACCGTAAGCTACGGCGGCTCGCTCCTCCCCCTCCAAATCCTTCTCTGAGTTTGTTACGGATCAACATTTGCAATAAAAGTGACTGTCGTAATCACATAGGAATCTTGGATTAGCGTCTTTAGTTTGTTCCAGAAGGTCTAACGCTTAACAAATAATGGAAATCCAAAAAATGTTTACACAAAACGTCTAGACAAAATTACCAGAAAAATAACACCCAGAAAATTTGAAAATATGTTTTATTTTCAATGAATGAAAGGGGTACATGAACATTTAAGGTTACTTCGTTAATGACAGGGACTTTCCCCCAAGACGCAATGTGGCAGCGACATCAACCACCTCCATCTTCCTGGTTTGAAGTGAGTGGATTTCTTGAATTCAACAGTGATTCTCACATCAATACTGTAAATGGAGCCAAGAAATGTTGCAAGCGCCAGCGTTTTGATAAAGAAGTTTAGAAACAATTGAATTCAAGAAATAACCCAGGACACAACAGGAAGAACAAGTAGCCTTCAGTGAAATATACGTACATTTGGCCCTTTCAGTCGTTGTTTATATGTATTTACAATTATTTTATGCATGTAAAGCAAGAATGTGTTTGAGCCATAGACATGTAATGTAACGTCCTGTTTTGGTTGCCATTTTGTTCGCTAACTAATAGGATGCTAACAAGAAAAGACATTTTCTGATTAAAAAAAAAAAAATAGCGGTGCAATGTGACCAACCAGATTAATCGCTGTTATTAGTGTATTTGTATTGCTACATGGCAAACACATTATTCTGAAAAAACAAAAAGACCCAGGATTCATGATATGCATCCGCTTAAGGCTGTGCAATTTTGAAATTAGTTGAAAGGAGTGTGTTTAAAAAAAATAGCAGTGTGGCTTTCAATCAGTGATCAGTAATAATTTTTGTGAAACATACAGGTGTGAATGAGGTGACTCCCATTTAAGGATGAAACCAGCACTAGTTGAACATGCATTTCTCTTTGAAAGCCTGAGGAAAATGGGTCATTCAAGACATGCAATGCCTTAAAATGCAGTGCAAAACCAAGAGACGCGCCAGAAAATGGAAGACAACTATCAGAATGGATCAAAGAATAACCAGAATGGGAAAAGCTCATCCAATGATCAGCTCCAGGATGATCAAAGACAGCCTGGAGTTACCTGTAAGTACTGTGACAGTTAGAAGACGTCTGTGTGAAGCTAATCTATTTACAAGAATGCCCCGCAAAGTCCCTCTGTTAAAAAAGAGTTTACAATTTGCCAAAGAACACATCAACTGACCTAAAGAGAAACGGAGGAACATTTTGTGGACTGAGGAGAGTAAAATTGTTCTTTTTGTGTCCATGGGTCGCAGAATTCAGATTTTGTGAGACGACCCCCAAATTCTGAATTCAAGCTACTGTACTCAGTGGAGACTATCATGATTCACAATATGGACATGTTTCTCCCAATGAACTGTGGAATGTTGTTCAACAAATTTGGAGTGGAATAACAGAAGAAGTTATAAAAACTGCGGTCATACATGCTTTTTCCGTTTTGTCGTTGTCTTTTCCATTTGCTTTTTCTCATTGCATTTACCGGATGGCTCAAGCTGGCGACAAAAAGCAAAGGCACATGAAGGACTGCTGGCAGCTGCAGCGGTGATTCCTTATTTATCCCAGGAAACTATGGAATCACAGGTGTGCCATATTTAAAAGGAAATACATGTGGAAGTGTAAAGGGAATCAATAATACAAAAATATACAAATGTCGTAGTTCCATTTGGTCATTGCTTTTTGTGTATTGTCTTCGTTTTTTCCATTTCTAAAGAGGCCCATGGTGGTTCTGCTGCCCTGCAGACCACTAGGCTGTCCCAGCTAGCTGTTGGAATGTGTTTCGGGAAGCCGTGTCTACATAATCCACACTACTTGTAAATCTAGTAATGACACCTGTTCATAAAGTAACTTATGCTCATCTTCCTGCAAGTTTGTAACTACAGTAAGGCGTCACATATGTTATTACCGGGTTGGAGTCAATAAGATTTGTTTTCTGTGGGGAAAAAATAGCTGTTTTCAGAAATAAAATAAAACTTTTGACCAAAAATTAATTTGCGGTTAATATACGGTGTTGTGCTATGCAATTAATATGTTGACATCTCAGGCTGGTTCTTGGTACTTTTCCAGGCAGGCAGGAGGCTGGATGGAGGTGGAGGGTGAGGTGACGATGAGGGAGGCGGAGGAGGTTTGCAGTCCAAACTCTCAGCCCTCACCCCAGCCTCTCCTTTCTTTTTGTCTCCTCTCGCCTGAGCAGTCAGGACAGACACAACAAGCCTCCCCTCCTGTTTTCACTCCCTTTTTGACCATCGGGGAAGCAGCTGGACCCGACCACACTGACAAGAAGAACCGCTAAGCGTCACTTGGAAGAAAATGAAGTGAGTCCATTCCAGCTCTGTCACTAACACCTTTTGTTTAGGTTGTTTAATTCTATTTTTTACTACGTCCACACATGCAAAATATGCACAGTTTATACTTTTCAATCGCATACGATGAGAGCACCACCACTGCAGTGACGCTAACTTGATTTCTTCTTCTAAAATGACCTTACTGAGCTGACAATGTCATACAAACACGCTTATTTGGACTAAACAGTCAAAAAATAATTTTCATATGACTAAAATGCACGTTCCCATAAACACAAGGAACTAATGTATAAATGGCATCAAACAAAACGACATGCTTGCTCACGATGCAACGAAACAAAAACACAACACATTACATAAATCAACTACAACTACGGAGGTGATAGACAACTCAGCGCTGAACAAAACACCTGAGTGAAAAATGTTATTTCCAAATGCCCGCAAGGCATGCTGGGTAGTCCGGCGGCGACAACAATATGAACTACAAACAACACAACATTGGATATCATGAGTACGTTGATTCCTCCTTGTTTACTTCTCCTCCTCAACATATTTTGCAATCTAGCAAAAATCCGGCAAAATCCTGTGAGGAAGAGTACAACAAACTACCCAGCATGCCTTGCAGCGGGAATATATGGGTGGGTTTTTTTTTTATGTGTATTGCGCGTAGATATTTTTGTTGTTTGCATGCCCACATGGGCCGCACGGTGGGTGAGTGGTTAGCACATTGGCCACACAGTCAGGAGATCTCGAAGACCTGGGTTCGAATCTCCATTGGGCATTTCTGTGTGGAGTTTGCATGTTCTCCCCAGGTGTGTGTGGGTTTTTTCCGGGTACTCCGGTTTCCTCCCACATTCCAAAATGTTAGGTTAATTGGCGACCCTAAACTGTCCATTAGAGTATGAATGTGAGTGTGAATGTTTGTTTGCCTATATGTGCCCTGCGATTGACTGGCGACCAGTCCAGGGTGTACCCCGCCTCTCGCCCAAAGCCAGCTGGGATAGGCTCCAGCATCCCCGTGACCCTAATGAGGATAAGCGGTATAGAAAATGAATGAATGAATGCCCACATGGTGCCTTAAGTTGGTTATTCTGTGTTGACGTGTCGTGTTTGGATCGCTTTTTTTTGTACAACACACCATGGGAACATGTGGTTCCCAGAATGAGACCAGTTGAGCTGAGCTTCCTGTCATATAGAGGATCTTTGACTAGCTTTATGGGAGTAGCAAACCGTCGAGGATAAACAAATTGCTTGTGTTATTATTCATGACTGCAGTTTTAAGGTTACAGAAGAGCCTTCCATTGACATGATGAACAAAATAAGAATATTAATGGTGGGGGTCTGACCCCCGGTTCTTATCCTCATTAAAATTTTGCCCTCATGACAATTTTTTTGAACATCCCCGACTTCTTCTGTCTTTGGCGTGTATCTATTGCTTTGATTCAGTATGAATAATGTAACGAGCACAGCTTGGAAAAACTCGCCTTTTGCCACGTTTTGTAAATTCAGCATCCCGTCCATTGTTTACACTCCAGGCCACTAGTGGACAGCATGCTGCAAAAAGACTTCATTGTTGTTTGTTTCCAGTGCAGGATGACTTCCCGCACGTCGCGTTAGATGGCTCTAAACATGTCAACAAAAAGGTTGTAATTCTTAATAACGAGACGGCGTACAATAGACGTTATATATTTTCTCTTTCTTCAGCCCGTCCATCCTCAATCGGCCTCTGTTGGCAAAATGTCTGCGTCCTCTTTTGGCCGTCTCTCCTCTCGGAAGCGAAGTCAAAGACTATTGAGTTGCTTGCGATGCTTGAGGGAGCACCACCGCGTTGCCTGGATGCGCCCCCTGCCCGGGGGAGGGGCTTTGGCACCGCTTGTACTTTAGTACATCAAAATAGGACAAAGCCAATTAATAGTTGGAGCATTTTTAAGGCATCAAATGAGATTTGACGTCATTGTTTAATTTGCTTGTCATTTTTACGGTGTTTTTTAAATGTCACAAGCAATAAGGAGGCGCCTGTGAGTGGTTTTCGATGGCAGCCCCGGCTGCTCATTGAGAAGAGCTACAGTATACGTGTTTTCATGTTAGAACGCCCAAAAGGCATTACTTTTTTGAAAAACAGAACCTAGTGGGGTCTAAATCCTTGCTAAAAGTCGTCAGAAGTTAGAGCAGCACTTCCCGTGTGAGCTCCCGGCACCATGACAGAGGAGTCTGGGCACAGCCACAACCGCTGCAGCCGCGAGCCGATTATCTAGCATCAAACATGAAATTAATTCAATCAAGGTATGCCACAGACATTTCTGCGAGGTAGTGGCGTGTTTTTTCCCCTCTCATCTGGGTGGCAGGAGTTGAGCAGGAACCAGCTTTGAGACGCATTTACTGCACCTATCATGAAGGAGTGTGACCCAGAATCACAGCAACCAGATCGACCTGATCTCGTGGCAGAAGCTGATCTTTTCCGATCTTCAAAGTACAACTGATCGGCAGCCGATTCCGGTCTGGAAGTACCCCAGAACATATGTTAAGAAGTCATTTATATTTCAAGAAAATTGCATCTCAGCTCAGTGAGATAGGAGGAAAAAAAAGTTTTAGTGTCCTCGCTCTTTTTTTTCCCCATTTTTGCTGTTTTATTTTTTTATTACATTTTTGAACTTTCTTCTTAAAACAAACTTTGTAAATTTTCTTTTCAGAATATTATGACTTTATTCCTGCCGACCATTTCCCCCCCAAAATTACAACCTTATTTAGTTTAGTTTGTTTGTCATAATGTTATGACTTTTGTATTGTTTTTTTCTTCAATATTTCAACTCTATGCTACTAAACTAGCATTATTTTTCTTATATTACAATTATTTTCTCATTAGAATGCAGCTTTTTTTTACATTTTGACCAAATTCTTGGAAAATTACAGCTGTTTTAGCCATTTTTGCTATATCATCTTTGTGCAGTTTTTCTTTTTTGCAATTATATTACTTCATTCCCATAATATTTTAACTTTATCCTTGTAACGTAATAATTTTTGCCGCAGCCTACTTTTTCAAAAATTGCCATTTAAAACAAGTTTTTTTTGTTTTGTTTGTTTGTCTCTCGTATTACAACTTTTTTTTCTTCCATGTGTTACAATTATTCATCGAAAATGCCATTATTTTCCTCATCATTTTAGGATAATATTTTTGTAAAATTATGGCTTTTTTTTGTTGGATTACAACTTTTTTTCTCTTAATATATTGACTTAGTTTTTGTGAAATTATTGCTCATTTTTGCTTTAAAAAAAAGAAGTTATTTTTTTTTTGCTTAATTATATTATCAGAATGTGCCGTGAACCAATGAAAAAACACAAACAGACGCTGCATTATTGCGTGAACAGGCAGCACCAAATCTATTGGTGGCGGTCCAAATGTATTCATGCCGCAAAGAAATGACTTATGGGAAACATTGCAATGAATTCAGACACATTGAATTCTCTAGTCAAAGCCCTAACGAATGTGTTAGCGCAGCCTCCGACGTCCGCACAAAAGCACAAAGCCGCAACTTGAGCTTCTTTCAGTAGATGCGAATATACCGACACAACAGCGCATCGCTCACTTAGGTGTGCCGGGAACACACTGGCAGCTCCTAGAGGGCAACAGGAAGTTTTTCTCGGGATAATCCCCCAACTAAAGAAGTAATGGAGCGGCGATGGCGGTAAATCTAGTTGAGTCAGAGGTCGACCTTCCCTTGGGGAAATTACAATTCTGCTCACACTGCAGACTAAACTGCGAGGAGACACACACACACACTCAGCTCGGGAAAACCAAGATGTAATAGAAAGTACAGGAAAAAACGGTCAATCTACTCATTCTTATTATATTAACAGTCAAGCAAGTGACTTAAAAAGGTAATAAAAGCCCACTCATGCTTGTAATATCCTGCAGTACCACCTTCTTCCTCGAGAGGCGACGAGTCATTAGATGTGAGGCTTTTATATTGTATGTGCTTAAAACGTGTTTTTATCTAGATCACATGCGTCCAAACTTTTAGAAAAAATTAAGGATGGGGGCGTTGGGACTTTGGACACGCCTGAGCTAAATCGTTCTTCCACCTCTTTTTCTTGTCTTTCGCCCTCAGGTGGTACGTGCTTCTTTGCACATCGCTGGCCGCCATCTGTCTGCTCGTCCTCCCTGCGTCCTCGACCCCCCAGCACGGGCCAGGTAGCCTACACCACGTCCACCACTCCAACCACCACCGCCAACAACCCTCCTCGTCCTTTTCTGTCATGTGACACCTTCTGCCACGGACGCTAGGGAATAAATTAAATCATATCTGACCTCTGAACATCCATTACTATTTACTTCACACTCACTAGACTCTGGAACAGTCCAGCACCACCTCCACATCAGGTCATCTGTCATGTTCCAGTAGCAGCAACACCACATGCAGTATACAGTTCATTATACAAACGCTTGCATGTTCATTCCTCTTGAGCCCGACCACACACGGGGCAATCAGGCTCTGGCTATATTTGTATATTACAAATAATAACAAGCACAAACTCATAGACTTGCGTATGCCATTAATAAGTCCATGAAATCACAAGATTTACATTGCAAAATCCACCTATAGCTTGAAGCTAACGTTAGTCACTCGGAATGGTGCAAGTATTATTCCTCTACCGCTGAAACTGACTGGACATGAAGACAAGACAGAGCAAAAGTGTTTATGATGATGAGTCTTGTCTTACCTTGACGTAAGCTCACGTCTGCCACTGACAGTAAAAAAAAAAAATATCCCGAAGGTAAGTCATAATTGCGAGATACAAGTCGAAATTCCCAGGTGAAAAAGTCATAATTATGAGATCAAAAGTCACGATTATGCGATAGGAAAGTCATAATTATGTCGAAATTACCTGCAATTGAATGGCGCCCAGTCCAGGGTGTACCGCCCCTCTCGCCCAAAGCCAGCTGGGATAGGCTCCAGCATACCCGCCACCTTAATGAGGATAAGCGGCATAGAAAATGGATGAATGGATGAATGAATAATTATGTCGAAATTACCAGACAAAAAGTCATAAAAATGAGATTGAACGTCAAAATTCTGACGCTAAAAATCATAATCGTGAGATAAAAAGTCAAAATTATGAAATACAATTTGTGCATGTGGGGCCGCACGGTGGCTGAGTGGTTAGCACATTGGCCACACAGTCAGGAGATCTGGAAAACTTGGGTTCAAATCTCCGTTGGGCATCTCTGTGTGGAGTTTGCATGTTCTCCCCGTGCGTGTGTGGGTTTTCTCCGGGTACTCCGGTTTCCTCCCACATTCCAAAAACATGCATGTTAGGTTAATTGGCGACTCTAAATTGTCCATAGGTATGAATGTGAGTGTGAATGTTTGT
>QODF01000250.1:863555-943923 GCA_024372805.1 Oostethus manadensis | reverse complement strand
AACTATTTATCTGATAATTATGACTTGTGCCTCATAATGTTTATCGCATATTATGAAATCAATGATATAATTTCTGACTTTCTAATCTCATAATGGTGACTTTTTTTAATGTCATAATTAAGACTATTTACCTCATTTTTCTTCTTTTAGTGGTGGAAATGGGCTTCCTTATACCTTTACTGTTTTCTCTTCATAATGTGTTTTTTGTATGAATGAAACGCCACTTTTTATATTACTCTATTGTTTGGCCCCCACATACTTTGTCTAACTTCCTGTCATGACATTTTCCTGTGACTTCTGCTGATAAACCTATTGGCCAATTTGAAATTTTGGAGGCGGGATCTAATTTACATTGACTGTAAGCTTTGGGACGACATGTCAGTTATTGAGATCAGACGTTGCGTTCATCCACACATCTCCTCACAGACGACGCAAAGCTCCTCCATGTGACCATCCCCGCCGGTCCGCTCGTGTCCGCCGAGCTCGGCGCCTCGCTGACCTTGACCTGCTTGGTGTCTCTGGCACACCCGCCGCCCGCGCCCTCCACCAACGGCCGCCACGCTGTCCTGTCTCTGCCCCGGGTCAAGTGGAGCGTGATAGGCGGCAACAAAAAGATGGAGATCCTGGTTGCCCGCGGCGACAGGGTGCAAGTCAGCAAGGCCTATGAAAACCGAGCCTCATTGTTGCATTACAACCTTTCTCCGGCCGACCTGACGCTCAGGCTGGAGGGCGTACGGCACGGAGATGCTGGTTTGTATCGCTGTGAGGTGCAGCAGGGCCCCGAAGATGCCTTTGATGTCACAGAGGTTAAGGTTGAAGGTCAGTGATGCAGCCTTGGCCACCTCTTTGCAATAAGGACACAACCACACCCATGACATTCTTTCTCAACAGGGTTGGTGTTCCATCATCAGGACGCATCCAACCCCCACTCCTTCGACTTCCAGCAAGCACGCCAGGCCTGCCTGGCTATCGGAGCCCAAATTGCGACCCCTGAGCAGCTCCTGGCGTCCTTTTACGATGTGTCCAAGCGGTGCCACTCAGGCTGGCTCTCGGATGGCTCGGTCAGGTGAGGATAGCAGCTGGTTTGAAGCCGGTTTGAGCTGGTTTTCATGCCGGGAGTCCTGTCCCTCGCCAGATATTCCGAGGAGCCGAGAGAAGGCTGCTTGGGCGACGCTGATGGACCTCCAGAAGTCAGGAATACTGGGATGTTGGAGCCTGAGCAGGTCTTTGATGTCTACTGCTACGTGGGGGATATTGCAGGTGAGCAATGTTTCATTCTCTACACAGTAACGTACCAATTATGGAGGTCTTTTGCCACCTGAATTTACCTCACCTGACAGGTGAGGTGTTCCATGGCTCCTCCCCCGAGCGGTTTACCTTCTGGGAGGCCAAAGCTCACTGCCTGAGGCAAGGGGCGGAGCTAGCCAGCCCTGCCCAGCTGTTTGCAGCCTGGAACGAGGGGATGAACCACTGCAGCTCAGGGTGGCTGAAAGACGGGAGCGTACGACACCCATCCTCAACTCCCGGGGGGCGCTGCGGAAATGCTGAACCGGTGGGGCCGAGCAACTGGACGATGTTCCCTGAGGCTCAAAGCCGGCATGACGTGTACTGCTTCAGAGGTAGGAGGGCTTAGAACATGGGGGACAAAGTTCATCATCTGCTGTGCATCAGAAAGCATCTTCTCTTCAGGTGATCTTTACATCCCATCTCCATCGTCTTTTTTCACCACTGAGCCCATCAGCTATCTTCACACTGCACTCCCCATCGCGGAGGAGACAACGACTGCAGGGGAGGAGGCGGTCCAGACAATATTTCAGTCTTTGAGAGGGGGGGTTCCTCACTGTCTCACTCCGGAGCCCGAGAAGATCAGCGAGTCCCATCACGAAGAGCAGAACACAGAGCCTGGTCGTCACCCAGCACTTTCTGATGCTGAGAGGCCAATGTCTTCAGAGCCACCAAGCCTGGAGTTCTCCATTTTGAATGCAACAACAGAACCAGAGGAGTTCAGAAGCTCCTCAGAGGAGGATCGTCACATGGATCACACTGCTACACCGCTCCTGAGCACCCCTGGAGATGTTTTCGGACAGGAGGCTAGAATATAGGATGGGACGTCATCCATCCCAACATCGTCTCACACTGAAGAACCAAATTTCTCCACCGCGGTGCCTTCTTCGGACGAAAACAACACATCTGAGGACCACATAGAGGAAAGCGCAAACTTAAAGACAGACATTCCAGTTGCCACGGAAACCACCGCCATGGCCTCTTCAGAGCCATCATTTGAGTCAAGTAAGTCCGCCCGAAAGTTCTTCCCCAAAGTTGGAATCGTACGATGATCCTTCTTAAGATCTCTTTCATCTTTCAAATAACTGTTGATTATTTCTTCATAAAAGGAACCTTGAGAGTCTTACATGGTTTAGCATGTTTATCTTTCCATGGCCAGGTTCTGATGCTGGTCAAGAGCACTCAGATGTGGCCTCCATCACGCCAGCGACACCAGAGATACTGACAGCAGAGGTCATCGTGATTGAAGGCTTTAGTTTGGACTTGATCCACTCCTCTGAGAGCCCACCCAGCACCACCACAGAGGTTGTTAGCTTGATCCCAGACAGCCCTGAACCACGTGATCACACAGAATCAGTCCACAATGTCACAGACCATGATGGACCTGAAGCCACAACGGGAACCACAGCCAAAGAATCAGGTCTCTGGTCAGAAGACAGTCCGAAGGACCTGGTTTTATCAAACCCGACTCAATTACCGGACCACCACGGTGAATTTGGAACACATGAACCTGAAACCACACAGATTCCTCATGTGACACCACACTGGGAACCAGAACCTGCCACCTCCACGCTGCAGGAGTCTGCATCCAACAGCGAGTCCAGTACTCCCATTGTAGTAACCTTGCATGAAGTCACAACGGATGGAGCAGTGGAGTGGACCACCAGCACCACAAGTGGACCTCAGGGAGGAGAAGGGGAGACCAGTAGTGGTGTGACCTCGGGTAAAAGATGCACTGGATGTCACCTCGAAGACCACACCTTGGAGAGCTTCACTCACCGAACTGTGGAGCCAGAAGTACCGACCGCCATGGCTGCTAGACGAGAAGTCATCTCAAGTACTGGTAGCTTAAAGTATACACCTCGGCTGTAGCTTTTTCCAAGTTTTTCCTTCCGTTGTTCTGAAATGATCCAGAAACATTACTGAACCCCACAGGAACTTTTTTTGTCTAAAAACGACTAGAAACGGAGTGTAGAATTTAATTACAAATAAATAAAATAAAATGTAGGCCGGAAATAACGAGCTTCCCCTCCTTGAATGACCAGCAGCCGCCACTGAACGTGACAACGTATTCCCACATAATGGCCGCACTGGATGCCCCGTCGATGGCCAGTATGAGAGCCCATAGGCCCATAAACCTGATACCGATATCTACCCAGCAGATTACTTTAAATGATCTTTGCTCCACAGTATTCCTTTCACAAACTTAAAGAAATGATTTGGGTTTTGACTTCATTACAGTTAATTTTTCATTCATTAATTCATTTTCTATACCGCTTATCCTCATTAGTTAATTTGTTACAGTTTATTTACAGTTAAGTTAAAATAAACAACTGCAGTACAATTAATTGTTTGCGGCTAATTTATTTTCCTCGGTACTCCAAATGTTTTCTTGCGTGAAAGTAGAATGTTCATCCCCATTCATAAAGAAACACCGCCCTCTGGTGGTGAACTTTGAATGTGACTTAGAGATGCTTTTAAATTATAGCACAGTAAATGTACAGCAAATGAACATGTTTTTGATCTCTTAAATGCTCTAAACATGAAAAATATATACTTTACGTGGTACTACATACGTTCTGATTTTTATTGTGTTTTTTAAACAAATTAACATTTGTGGAATAGAAAAAAGTGGAATAGAGCATATTAAGTATTTTGTATGTAACATGCACAATTTTAAAGAATATTTTATTTGAATATTTAAAAAAACAGGCAAAAACAACTGTAAATATGTACAACAACAGGGCATGAAAGTATCTGATTGGCTCAAATAGAATTACAAGTGGGCGGGCCTTGAAGGACACATACGGGTAAGAAATAATAGGGAGAATTTAAACCACACCAGGAAAACAATCTAGCAGCATGAACAGGAAGTGACATCACCAAACACAATCTGCCACACAAACAAACACTTCACGTCTTCTGTGCAGACTCGTGCCAGGAGCGGCCATGTTTGAATGGAGGAACGTGCGTGGACGGCCAGGTGCCCACGTGCCTCTGCCTCCCTGGGTACGGCGGCGTCCTCTGCCAGGCAGGTAAGGTCAGCCACGTGACCCCCATAAAGACGACCCGATCTCGCTGAGGCTTCCTCTCCTCTTCTCGTTTACAGACGCCGAGCTGTGCGAGGACGACTGGGAGAAGTTCCAAAGCTTCTGTTATCGCCACGTGACCTCGCGGCAAAGCTGGGAAGGGGCAGAGCAACACTGCCGGACGATCGGCGGGCACCTGATTTCCATCATGACCCCTGAGGAGCAACATCACATCAATGGTAATCGTTCATTCGGGAATATTAAAAAATATAAGGGAACTTTCCGAACGATGAAGGAAAATTCCTGATGATGGTGATAGCATCAATATAGCTCGACATTGACATGCTGCAGATATCGGCAAGTCGCATCTTCTGCTCCAACATTCCTCCCCTCCACACGGTGCGACGTCCACACTGACGACTTTGTTTGGACCGTGGCGGAAGAGTTGGGAAGGAGACACAACACGGCGTTTCATGTTGCTCTTCTTCCTGGGGTTGCTGTTGCTGTTTGGTCTGCACCTCAGGGCCCTCAGATGGCAATCAGAAATTCTTCGTGAATGCGGGCTGCTGCCACGGAGCAACACATGAGTTCAAAAGACGTTGGAAAGACATCATTACCATACGTTGAAACAACGTTTCGATTTGGTTGATCCTCCAAATCCTCCCCCTAGCTTGACATTGACGTTCGCCGCGGGTTTCAGATCACCCCTTGCAATAAAACTGACTGTTTTCAATGTAAAAGGGTGGAATACCGTCTCCAGGTCAGGGATGAGATCCTGCCACATGTAGAGGAGTTGAAGTACCTCAGGGTTCTTGAAGTGGTGCGGTCCGTTGAGCCGAAAGGCAAAGCTCTCACTTGACCGGTCGATCTACGTTTCCACCCTCACCTGTGGTCATGAGCTTTGGGTTGTGACCAAAAGACAAGATCGCAGGTACAAGCGGACGAAATGAGTTTCCTCCGCAGGGTGGCTGGACTCTCCCTTTAGAGATAGGGTGAGAAGCACTGTCATCCCGGAGAAACTCGGAGTAGAACCGCTGCTCCTCAGCATTGAGAAGAACCCGAGGACGTGGCTCGGGCATCTGGGCAGGATGCCTTCCGGACGCCAGGAGGTTTTCAGGGCAAGTCCGACCGGTAGGAGGCCTTAGGGATGCCCCAGGGCAAGTTGGAGAGACTATGTCTCTCAGTTGCCCCGGTGACCCAACTTCCAATAAGCGGAGGAAGATGGATGGAACTTTGCTCCAGTAATTCAGGATGTCCCGATAGAACTTCCAATATAGCAGCGTTGAATACCGAGAACAGCAACAACTGTAGGAATGATGAGAAACTGCCCCGTGTATTTCTTTTATGGATCTGAGGTGTAGTTTTATTGAAAGTGTTTTTGAGGTTACCCATAATGTAGTGAGGCTGGAGTTTTTTTGCCGTCTCATGGGAGTTTGTCCCGCTCTGCAAATGTTTCAAACAGCAGTGGATGTTTCAGGAAGCCTCAAGAAATCCTCACGACCTTTTTCAAATGCGCAATCGGGTCGGTTGTGTTAAACTCCTGCTGGTTCTGTGCCACCGCCCGAAACCTGTGCATGACAAGATTTGCGCTCTTTTTAGGACTGGCTCCTGCTCCCTGGTAAACACGCTAGCTCACGATGTGTTGTGATCACATGGGTGGTGCATGGCGAACAGAAAAGATGGCGCAGAGTCTGGACTGGACTGCTTGTATCGGAGTGCCATTTTTCTGCAATTGCAGTGCAATTTTAGATGCAGACCAATATAATCCGATACTGTTTTTTTTTGTGGTTGCTGATATCGGACAGATATCGGATATCAATGTCGGATATCAAACCCATCCCTCTTGAATTGCCATGGTTAGTTTGCGACAAAGCTAAATCCATACTTTGAACTGTATTAAAGATAATGAAAGCTGATTGATAGAACAGATGGAGTCACACAGCGTTACTTAACTAAATAACAACTTTGTGCTGCCATCTTGATTAACCTTATTAATTAAATTAAATAAAACTTTCATTAAAGTTATATTACTGTCTTAGTTTATATGAGATGTGTTTTTCTGCAAAATTAAGGCCTACTTTCAGAACCAAGAAGCACAACAACAAACGTTTCTTATGGTTTTTAGTCAATGTTCTTTCTTCTGTTCTTTGGTATGTTTGGTCATCAGACAAATACAAAGAATATCAGTGGATTGGCCTGAACGACAAAACCATCGAGGGGGACTTCCGCTGGTCGGACGGGAACCTTCTGGTGAGTGTTTGCTACTCCGCTGTTCTTCCTTTCACATTTGAAGCTTTCGTTTTGTGACTCAGCTCTTTGAGAACTGGCACAGAGGACAGCCTGACAGCTACTTCCTGTCGGGAGAGGACTGTGTCGCCATGGTGTGGCACGACGGCGGGCGCTGGAGCGACGTGCCGTGCAACTACCACCTGTCCTACACCTGCAAGAAGGGCTTATGTGAGTCCAGATGAGTCCGACACTCTTTTGTTTCAAAAACCTCATCCGTGGTGTCCTCTCCTCAGCGTCCTGCGGTCAACCTCCGGCAGTTCCCAAGGCCAAGCTCTTCGGTAAAACCCGTGCACTCTACGAGACGCACGCCAAGGTGCGCTACCACTGTGAGAAGGGGTTCATGCAGAAGATGAATCCCGTCATCAGGTGCTTGCCTGGCGGCCAGTGGGAGGAGCCAATGATCACCTGCCTGCCAGGTATCAATTCATGCTAATGCTATTGTGCTATTATTATCCGTCATTCATTTGCTCCCATCTTCAGCGCCTTTGCAGGAGGAACACTCAGTGAGTTCATCTCCTCAGACACCAAAGGAGGACGCGATGACGGAGGTCCACACAGAGAGCAGCTCTCCACGTCTGGGACATTCATAAGTAGAACATCTCAAGTCATGCTCTCACTAACTTTCGTTTTTCAATTACAATCATCGTAATCCAGAACTGTACATTCATGTCAACAAGCCGCTGTGCTTTGAATTCATCAATAAATGTTCTTCTGGGTCACTTTATCTTTCCTTGTCAGCATCTTATTTGATTATTGAGGCATATTTTCCACCAAAATTGTGTTTTTTTTTTTAACTTTAATTGATTTTAACTGGTTTACATACGTATTTAGACATTGACAGATGGGTGCTTGCCTTTCCAAACTTTGGAAAAATCTCTGACGTCCAGCTTCGGATACCGATTAGTGGTTCTTGAATGGCATTTTTTGGGGTTTTGTTGCCGTTTTT
Organism: Oostethus manadensis; assembly: GCA_024372805.1. Taxonomy (NCBI): domain Eukaryota; kingdom Metazoa; phylum Chordata; class Actinopteri; order Syngnathiformes; family Syngnathidae; genus Oostethus; species Oostethus manadensis. The sequence goes on along the minus strand of QODF01000250.1, from coordinate 936,375 downwards.
GCAATGACTCAACTGTAAACCTACCGGTTTTTAGACTTTTGTGGCTTTTGGGCAGACAAAATTGGGATCCCCCAAATGATAGTATGCAAAGGTAAAGGTGATCCAAATATACTTTCAGAACGAGCCAAGTGCTCGCAAAGTAGCTTCTGTAACACTTTGATTGAGCTAAGTTGATCAGTTGTTTGGAATGGAATATTTTCCACTCTGCTCCAGATGGGTACAGCAAATAGATAAGACGCTCACAAGACCTTTCACTTGAAACAAAAAAAAACCCCTGTTCTTGATAATCCACCTAGCCAAGATTGTTTGATACAAGATCAAACCAATACACTAACAAATATTACCTTACCATTGGGACCGCCTCCAGAGCAGGTAGACGAGGAAGAGGAACTCAGTTTCACTTTGGAGATCACCTGGACCTTGGTAAAATGTAATTACTTGAAACTTGGAGTACAAGTTCTCACAGTGGTTGTGAACCCGATTGACCTTGCTTGAGATTTGGAGAGAGAGGTTTTCTTTGAGCTGCGTTGGGCTGGGGACCAGTCCAGGATGTACCCAGCCTGTCGCCCAATGTCAGCTGGGATAGGCTCCAGCATATCCCCACGACCCTAATGAGGATAAGTAGTATAGAAAATGGATGGATGGATGGATGGATTAGGTATCTGAAACCTAATTAGTTTGTCCTAATTAGTTTGGACTAACAATGCGAACCTAAAAGGGGCTTTCACTCTTACTCGGGGGGTAACTTCCCGGTTTGTAGACTTTCGTGACTATTGGGCAGACGGAAATGTGACAGTAGTCCAAAAAAATAGTAAAAGTGATCCAAATGTTCATTCAAAACAGCTTCTGTAACAGTTTAATTGATCATAAGTGGAGAAGGCTACTGTCTACAGACAGTGCTGCTGAAGTTCACTTTGGGTGTGACCAGGATGGACAGGATCAGGAATAAGTACATCAGAGGGACAGCACATGTTGGAAGTTTTGGAGATAAAGTCAGAGAGGCCAGTCTGAGAGGGTTCAGACATGTCCAAAGGAGAGATAGTAAATATATTGGAAGAAGGTTTTGAATTGCCAGGCAGGAGGTCTAGAGGAAGACCAAAGAGGAGGTTTATTGATGTAGTGAAAGAGGACATGATGGTAGAAGAGGATACAGAAGACCGGGTTAGGTGGAGGCAACTGATTCGCTGTAGCGACTTCTGAAGGGATAAGCCGAAAGGAAAAGAAGAAGTGGAGAAGGCTACAGTTTTTGTTAGTCAAAGGCTGACGGAAAGCTAAATTGTTTAACAGTACGATCGGACAGAACCTTAAGATTAGATATTGACAAAAGAACTTGAAAAATGATTACATTTACGCCATTTTCTTGTTTATTTACCTGAAAGCAGCCACACACGAGATAGGTACTGGACTGTAGACAGACCAATAGATAGATAGATGAAGGCTTTTGGTGTAATTATTCAGACTTTTAGACTTGCTTATAGCAGTAGGCTCCATAGAGATGCGAGGACTTCTGAGGGAATCCAAATGAGCGCACTCCTGCGTCAGTAAGACCTCCACAGCGCACCCTGGGGGTGCCGATGGGGAAGCGCACACTGCCGTCTCTCAGCCACCCGCCGTCGCATCGGTCGTAGTTACGGAAGCGCCAGGCGGCGTAGATGTGGCCCAACAACGCCAGATCAGCTCCTTGACGTCCACAGGCTTGACCGGCCTGCTCAAAGGAGAAAGTGCCCGGTATGTAGAAAACGGAACCTACGAGGGGGGAAGGAACGTGTCTTTAGAGTCCTGCAGGAACATCTGAAGACTTCAACAAGCAACGACACTCACCAGCTGTCAAAGAGGTGAAGCAAAAGGCATCAAAACGATCTCGATTCTTGTCTTTGGGTCCATAACTGCGAATGCCAGGGCTTTGTTCTGCTCCACAGGCGGGGCGAGGAGTAATGATGGGGTACTGGACTGATCCATCCTGCAACCAGCCTGCGTTACACCAGTCCAGACCCTCCGTCCAGGCTGCAGGAGGATCAGGGTGGTCTCAGTCAGAGAACATGGAAGAAGACACTGGAGGACGTTGAATTTTTATTTGCACCTCTGTACAGTTGGTCGTACGATGCCAAAACGCCATCCTGCTCCTCACACGCCATCTTAGCATCGCTGAAAGTCAACTTGTAGCGGCCGTTTTTACTCTGATACGGGAAAACCACACCTGCAAGTAAAAAGGTGAGTGTCAATGTAGCAAGAAAGCAATTAAGACTTTTTACTACCTTCGATCCTCAGAGTGACGACCACACTCTCGTCCTCGATGTCGTCGATAAGCTCGCAGCGGTACGTGCCGCCATCTTGCAGCTGCAGGTCGTGAAGCTGCAAGGAGGCGTCCATGATGTGAGCTCGTCGCAGAGACGCCCGGGGCCCCAGCTTGCCGTGTCGCTTGGAGGCGTGCGCATTGGAAATCATGACGACGTTCTCCGGGCCGATGCGCCCCCGCTCCAGCTTTATCCATTTGACTTTGTAATTGGCCGGCTTGTTTTTCAGGATGCAAGGCAAAGTGGCGTTCTCGCCCCGGCGGCCAATGATCTCAGCGTAAACGGGCGGTTCCAAGAGGTATTTCAGCTTTGTAGGGGCTGAGTGGGAAGGGACCTGGTTAGCGATCAAGAGGTACTAAAATAGCAATTGGTCAGCTCTCATTTCTTCTCTTCCAAACCAGCCAATGTTCCCGTGATCATCCATAACGACTCCGAGAAACCTGCAAGCAAGTCTCCCGCCATCCACCAGGGGGCAACTGAGATATTTTGGCTTCAAGGTAGAATGTCACTCCAGTGGAACCTTTTGATGAAAATCTTACACTCTACGGTTACCATACAATATTTTGCGCATCACAACTGTTTTATTTTATCCCTATTGCTTGTTTATTCGGCCATCTTGGATCACACACCCCACACCAAATCTAATGATACTTAGTTTGGAGTGGAACCTTGGTTAGCATACGCTCCATGTTAGGGTTTTTTTTTGGTTACAGTTGATCATTAATGCAAAAATTTTGCGTAACCGTTTTGGTAAGCACGCAATATGGGGCATGTCTTGTCGTGGTATTACCACACTGCGTGAGTCCAGTTGTGGTATTAATGTATTTTTTATCACAAAACATCCTTGTTAGCGGCTCACAATTAGCAGGAAGCGGAATTCTGCACTGTTGCCCATCCATGATGTCATCAGCAGTTGACTGTAATTCTTTGCCAAATAACACAGTTACACCACAAGTCTTGAAAAATTTAACACATAACATGTTTTTATTGTTTGACAATTATAATTTCACGTGCATAAAACAATTCTAAATGCACACAAGTGATGAATGAAAGGGATAAATTACATTCAAAAGAACATTTAAAGTTATTTTTACCTTCCCTGAAGACGTGTTGTTGATAAAGACAAGGTTCATTCATCATTTATACACATTTAGTTTTGTTTGTTTTCTGCATCTAAAACTATAATTGTAAAAGAATAAAAACATTCATCTATTTTCTATGCAGCTTATGCGCACTAGGGTCATGGGGGTATGCTGGAGCCTATCCCAGCTGACTGAGGGTGAGAGGAGGGGTACACCCTGGACTGGTCACCAGTCTATCACAGGTCACATGTAGACAAACAACCATTCACACTCACATTCATGTCTATGAAAAATTTAGTCCCCAATTATCCTAACATTTTTGGACTGTGGGAGGAAAACAGACTACCTGGAGAGAACCTTTTCCAGATCTTCAGGTCTTCCAGATCACCTGACTGCTACCACTCGTGCTAACCACTCACATTAGGCTACCGTGCACAGTAAAAATATTTTTGGTGCATGTGGCATAACTGTGTTAGTTAGCAAAGAACTACAGAGTCAACTGCTGATGAGATCATAGTCTGGTGACAAAACTGACTGTGTTCCTGTTTCCATGTTGTTGCAATCTGAATTCCATGTTGTCTGCTACAAACAAGGACGTTGTGGGATAAAAATACATTAAAAACACAGTTGGATTCACAAAGTATGTTAATAAGGAGACAAGACACGCAACATATTGTACGCTAACTGGAAATTGTACACAAACTGAGGCCAAATTTTGGCAGAAATGTACACAGCGGGACTCCAATTGTGTTCGTAACGTGTTTTTATTCTGAAACATACCTGTGGGCATGTTGTTAAATGATTATCTTCCCTCAGATGTGTCATACCTTCTACGACATCATCAGCAGTCGACTTGTAGGTCTTTGCTAACTAACACCGTTACGCCACAAGTGTGTCCTTTTTTGGAATTGATCACGGCTGCAAAAGGTTGCAAGTCCCAGCACTTTGATAAAGAAGGTGAGAAACACTACTGTATTGAATTCAAGAAATAACTCCTAGCAAAGTACTGCAGTGTCGTCTGTGTGGCTCTCTGCTCTTTTGCCTCGTCGCCTAACTTTGACTTAGGAGAAATAAGCTGTTATTTTCTGAGGGCCATTTTCAGCCTGCGGCTCGTTTTCATTTTTATAATATGCCCTCTGCATATTATCAACATTAAATTAATTGATTTTTAATGAGATATATTGTTAAATATCACACTCCTTTGCTCTATCACCCATAGCACAAAGCTAAGATGTGAATGTTTTGTTCTACTTAGCATGTATTGATCCACATTGGATCAACAGCGTGCAGAAAGCGCATCATGGCTGTGAAAATGTCGTCTGAAAACACTAGCGTGCATAACAGTTGAAGGTGTGTCACGGAGGAGCTGCGTGAAGAGCACAGCTGCATGTTCGCACAGCGCTGGAGGCTTGCTTGGCATCATCATTCACTAGCGCTCCGAAAGCACATTCATCTTGTCGCCAAAGTACCTGCAAGCAGAGCAGCGGTCCAGGTGAGGCAGCTGACAAGAAGAACCAAAGAGCACCTCATGGTGATGGAACGATCACCGGCAGCTCCTCCGAGTCACCTTTCGGAGCACAAATGTTGAATTTTCATCAATAAAAAAACGTCCAAATATTGACCTACCTTTTGTTTGAGGAGAGAAGATGTCTCCATCACATGTTGAAGCTGTTGGACCACTTGAGGAGACTCCCGGTGAAGTCATAAATTGGCTGATGTTTCGTCCATGTTGGCTGAGTGGTCGATGTCCTGAATGTTCATCTGTCACTCAGCATGTCAGTCTGACCCCCCCACCCCCACCCCCCGCCTCACACTGGTCACATGGTCCACCATTGTTGTCCTCTGCTGCCCTCCTGATGTTAATGAACATCAGGGCGGGGCCCTCACCATGCTTCTGTTTTTCATCGCAGCTGAAGGTTTACAGCATGGTACTGTTTTTTATGCTGCTGTCACTTTGTCCTTGTGTTTGCCAAGTCATGTTTTGGTCTTTGGAGATTTTCTAGGTTTTGTGTTGTCCCTGGAGACACAAACTTACCTCAGCTGTTAGAACCTTCTTTAGCTACTGTCTCAGTGAGATTCATTCTATACCGCTTATCCTCTAAAGACTAAAGTAACTTTTGAGTTCTGACCAAATTATGTCTTCTTTGAGACCAAATTACTTGAAACTGGAACCATAATCTCTCAAAGTGTTTGAGAACCAAAGTAGGGTCAGACTGGATGACATTGGCCTTTGGACAGAGAGGTTTTTTGGAGGACTGGACCAGATCAGACTTGTCTGGGGATCTGAAACCAAGTTATTTCAAATTTGAACCAACAATGGTTCTTTGGGGTTAGCATCAGAATTACAATTTTGAGTATGTACACTGAGACTTCTTTGAGACATGGGTCAAAAGACTTAGATCTGACATTAGGACTAAATCAGACGACATTGGATTTTGACCAAATTACTTGATACTTTTGAGATTTGGACCGAAAGACTTGGGTCTTCTTTTGAGGACTTAACTACATAACTTTGCTGGATTTGTTATGTTCTTTGAGACCAAATAATTTTGAATTTTCACCAAAAGACTTACATCTTATCTTTGGGATCATTTTTAGGGTTTGCGTTGTCCCTGGAGACACAAACCTACCTCAGCTGTTAGACACTTCTCTGGCTACCGGCTCAGTGAGACCTGAAGACTTGTAACTGTTAGCTTTGAATCAAATGATATTTCTTCTTTGGGACCAAATTACTTGGAACCTCAACCACAAGACAACAATCTCCGTGGGGCAACTCTGTGTGGAGTTTGCATGTTCTCCCCGTGCGTGTGTGGGTTTTCTCCCACATTCCAAAAACATGCATGTTAGGTTAATTGGCGACTCTAAATTGTCCATAGGTATGAATGTGAGTGTGAATGTTTGTTTGTCTATCTGTGCCCTGCGATTGACTGGCAACCAGTCCAGGGTGTACCCCGCCTCCCGCCCAAAGCCAGCTGGGATAGGCTCCAGCATACCCGCGACCCTAATGAGGACAAGCGGTATAGAAAATGAATGAATGAACTCCCTTTGGACAGAGAGGTCTTCTTTGATGACTGGACTAAATTAAAATTATTTAGAAACTCGATCAACAACGTAGTTTGGGGTTAGAATCAGGATTAAGATTTTGACTGTGTACACTGAGACTTCTTTAGGGCATGGGTCCAAAGATCTTACATTCGGATTCCGATGACAATGGACTCTTTAGCCAAATTATTTGAGACTTTTGAGATTTGGACCAAAAGACTTACATCTTCTTTGAAGACTGAACCACGTAACTTTATTGGACTTGTTAGGTTCTATGAGACAAAATTATTTGGGGCTTGTGATATTTGGAGCAAAAGATGTAGGTCTTCTGTGAGGACTCAACCACAAAACATTATCGACGTTGTTAGGTTCTTTGAGACCAAACCTTTTGGGCTTTTGAGACTTGACTGAAAGATGTAGGTTTTCTTTAGAGACTGAACTACACAACTTCATCTGACTTGTTATGTTCTCTGGGACTATCTGAGACTCATTTGAAATCTGGACCAAAATCTTACGTCTTTGAGAACACACTTCCTAGTTTCAGACCTCACTCAGGTTTTGACACTGGAACCAGAGACTTGACACTGGATTTGAGCTGACGTCTGGTAAGATGTAACCACTGTAAGTAGCCGATGTTTGTCCACATACGAGTACAAAAGCGACGTTACGTGTCCACGTCATGGATTCTGTGCTGGCGTGCTACTGACACAGGTAAACAAAAAGTCTTATGTGTGTGTGTGTGTCTTCCAGCACTGTAGCTCTCTTTCAGACATCTTTATGGCCGCTCCGGGACAGGAAGCTTGTATTGGCTCGCTGACACAAGGCCTGCATTGTCACACTTGCACACTGGCAGCCAGCGGACACACAAACACACACCGCAGAACAACACACAAACACATCGGAGGTGACAACGAGAGGAAATAACGGGATTCTTTTTCTACTGCTTGTGGAGCATCGTCATTGTCCTCTGTCATCAATGATGCCTTTATGGGCTCCAATTAGTATTCAGCATACAACATCCTGCTTCAGTCTATATCTATTATCTATCTATCTACATTATCTATCTACAGTATCGATCAGTAACTGCAAAGATATGAAGGTATGAGGTATAGGACGGGATGGTGGCGGGATGTTGAATTGTGTAAGTGTAAACGTGATGTTCTTGAACGTAACTTTGTCAAGCACGTTGACAAATACACTAAACCATTATTGTGGAGGATGATGGAGGAGATGATAAGATTTAATGGTTTGATCTTTGATTTTATGACGCTCTTTCGGCCTTTAAAACTGTATGTGGGTGTGTTTTGTTTTGTTTGTTACGGTTGATAGTCCTTCATTTAGTTATTTCTTTTAACATTTTACCACAACTAAATACTTATTTTTTATATTACATACGTGTTATGTTCAGGAATGCAAGTATACAACAGTAAGTTGACATTTTGATTAAAAGGTGCTTTACTGTATTACTCAAATAGTATTATTATTATTTATTGTATTTATTTTTTTAAATAGCACATATAACAAAATTTTTTTTTTTCCTTATTGGAAAAATATCATTTTGGTTATAGAGCATCCACATAAACATGTTTTGATGATTACCAGTTAATTTGGTTTCAAGCACTGTAATTGTAACCCCCCCCCCCAGTTCATAAAGAGGTTGACTCTTTCTTTCAGCATAGCTCAGCTGCCACGACGGGCTGCGTGGCTGTGACGGGCTGTCACTCGAGGCCATGTTGAGTGATGAGGGCCGATAGCGGAGGGAGGGGAGCGGGGGCTCGTCCTGCCTGCAACCGACGCGTGTGCTGGTTGGCGTGGTGAAGCCGTGCGTGACTCTGTTGATGAAAGGCGTGACGGGCGTGGGGGTCATGGAGGCAAGGAGGTATGTGCTCTTACAAATGCACCCCCCCCCCGCCGTCCACAAAAGTGGGTTAAGTCAAACCTTGTTACAGACGTCCCTCCCGTGAAAAGACATTTCTGTCAAATGGTCCCCCTCACCTGTCTTTTCATGCAGCGACATGCGGGTCTTTTTTCTTTCCATACGGTACCCGCCTCACACACTCTAAATGGATTCTAATCAACCTGCTGCTCATTTCGTTTCCGGCTTTTAAAATGATATTGCATCCCATTTGGAGCACTATAGTTAATAAAATACTCACATAAGTTCTAAATCTGCATTCTTCTCCTCTTGGCCGACATGCTTCTTCCCCTGACTGCTTCTAGTCTGCGATTGATCAATGGGGTGGGGGGTGGGGGGGGTTCAGAAACATTGGATATTGGATACAGTTTGATGGATATTGGCGAATCCGGCATCAAACTGTGGTGTGTTCACAAAAAAGTAGTGCGCAAAGTGGCGAGAGCAGAGGGGCAGTAACCGTCAGGTAGGTCTTTGACTCCCTGGGAATCAAAAAAATCGTTCCATTGCTACATTGCCCCAGTTTTAATTTTTTTTTTTTACCAATTTCTGTCTGCCATTTTCAAGAAAAATCAAAAATAAAGTTCGCCTGGATTTTCTCGCCGCAAGGCATGCTGGGTAGCCTGTGGTACTTTTTCTCCCGACATTTTGACGTCTTTAACATGTTTTTGCTTGTTTGCAAAAGAAGTTGAGGAGGTCAACAGAGAAGTAAACAAGGAGTGAACATACTCTTGATTGCCAATGTTTTATTGTTCGTAGTTCATATTGTTGTTGCCGCGGATATTTGGAAATAACGGTTTTAAGTTAAGTGTAATGTTGAATGTTGTTTATCCCCCATCTAGAACAAATGGTTGATTTATGTGATGTGTTAACCTGCTGTGGATGTGTTTTGTAGTTTTGTTTCGTTGCACCGTGAGCAAGAATGTCTTTCTGTTTGATGACCACCTACTGTATATAGGGAGTCAAATTGTTTGCCCACATCTATAATCCCAATTGTATGTATTTAAACAATTGAAAATTGGGATCATCGATGTCCGAAAATCACTGAAGCTGTCGTGGTGTTAGCGCAGTGAATGATGGACACGCTGGAGGCTCGTCCGCCAATCACAAAGCGGCTGAGCTGCTTCTGTAGCACATGGTAGCGTAGTGTGACTGTCACGAGGGTAGAGATACAGAGTTGGATGGCGACAAGTCACAAGGCACATACCTGTCCTCTCGGCTTCAATCGCTACACAACAATAGAAAAAAGACAGGAAGTATGAATATGCGTGTCATGATAGCACGGTGGACACAACACAGTACATATTTATCTTCTTTGTGGGTGCTTCCCATTCAGGAAATCAACATTCTCTGTCGACCAATCAACACACTGCGCTATGTCTTGCACTTGGCCCAGTTCACCAGGGTACCAGAAACAGCAGTTTTGTACCACTTGATACCCTTACGTAGCGGTAAAGTCAGTATTTTTACCTCAAGCAAGTGCGGAGCAATGGTTATGTTTTTGCCTGCGTTTAAGTATATGTGTTCAAAATAACTTCAAAAGTTCGGGATGGATTTTAATGGCATTTTCAGGAATTGTTGGAAATGGGATGTGGAAGAATTGATTTTTGGCATTTTAACATGTAACTTCACAAAAAAATGGTCAGAGCACTTGTTCGGGACATTTAACCTTGCCGGTACATTGCGCTACCATGCTGTTTGTTAGCATGGTAGCACTCCTAGCATGCTAATGTCAGCATGCTAGCATTTTGGGCTGTTTTCATAGGTAGACAAATGTAAAACAAATGTAGCCGGTCTCAGTTGACACTGGCTAAAAATAAACTGCATCGTGTTCGTTGGTGTTTGATATAGATGGCAATTCTCCTTCCGGCCAGAGGGGGCGTTTATTCTTCTATTCATATTAACATATCAAAACATTGTCACCACCGACAAAAAATAAATGTAAATTAAATAAAGACTGAAAGGTGCATATAACAACAAATACATTTATTAAATGAGAAATGAATATTGGTGAAATTAAACTGAATTAATTGGTTACTTACCACTATCATGCTAGGTGTTAGCATGTTAACATTGCTAGCATGCTAACGTTTGCATAGTAGTATTTTTTTATGGGTAGACAAATATGCTAGCATGATAACGTTAGCATAGTAGCATTTTTTTTCATGGGTAGACAAATATATAAACACTTACCACTATCATGCTAGATGTTAGCATGTTAACATTGCTAGCATGCTAACGTTAGCATAGTAGCATTTTTTTCATGGGTAGACAAATATATAAACACTTACCACTATCATGCTAGGTGTTAGCATGCTAACGTTAGCGTGTCAGCATTGCTGGCAATGTCCAAAGTTTCTAAAAACTGGCTTTTTGTGTTCAGTTGTGTTGTCAGTGACCAATATTTAAATTTGTTAGATGATCTGAAACATTTAAGTGTGACCAACTTGCAAAAAATAATAATACATACAGTGGTTTGATGAGTAGTGTGGGTGTGAAGCTCCATTAAAGCCTCCCGGAGTTATTCTATGATTCTACTGGAACATGACTAGCAGGTTTGGACCTGTATTTATCTTCTTTTTTTGATGTTCCGCTACCATTGACTCCATCCCGCCTCTGATGGAAAGATTGTGTTATCAGAGGGGCTCCCGGAGCCGGGCCCCCCCACCCCCTTACTGATGGATGGATAAGAACTTCCACTACTTTCATGGCAGACGTAAAGTGTGTCTAGTGCTTGAACTTGTAGAGACAACATTCCTAGCAAAGCTGTTGCCATGAATGGAGCAACTACTCTCCTTTTAAGCAATTAAAAGTGTTTTAAAAAACATTAACTACACACTTAAGTGTTTTTAAAACCTAAATGCACACTAGAGACGTAAAACATGAACGCATTGATTTTATTTCTAACGAGACTATAAATCAACAGTAAATCAATGCAATATCTTCAAAGTGACAGCTTAGCCTGAATACACTTGTGTGGTTTGGACAGAAGCGTCAGCTGTATGTGGATGGGATTTATTTTTGGGTAACATTTTTTGCAGAAATGTGCACTTGCTGTGCAAGAACAACAGTTATGTGCAAGTGTAAACAATAATCTTCTATCTAATAGCAGGTATGTCGATGGTGAGAGGAATGCATTGTCCTTACGATCACAAGACCGACACGAGGCGTCAGGTATGTGAGACGAGTTACTTAGTCTACGCTAAACCACAGCAGCTTTGCATCGTTGTGGAATCCGACGACTACAACAAATAATCAACAGTAAATCATTTTGTCACTTTTGTGACGGAACCGCCTCATAACTTGATTCTGTCTTTGGGGCAAAATGCTAAAGACCTCACTCCAAGAAAGCACTACAGATGAATGCTTTGAATCGATCACAAATGGACTGTTCAGGGGTATTTTATAAGACATTTCGCCTCTCATTCGCGGCAGGCTTCATCGGGTCAAGTTCAAGACTAGATAGGACAGGTCTAGTCTGAGGGAATGGTCTAGGATCAAAGATTGATTCTATAAGGAAGAGGCAATCTCTCATCTAACAATAGTTTCACTCTTTTGGGATGCACAACGACAGTCGTTAAGATACAGTTGAATGATGCCTCTACCAACTAACGACAGCCGTAAGCAATCCCAAGACTTAATTCCAAGAAAGGACAACAAATGAACTGTTGGGGCATTGAGTCGATTAGAGCTCAGGTGGTCTTAGAAGACATTCCTCCTCTTATCCGACAGGCTTAACGGTTTATACTCAAGACTAGATAGGACAGTTCAAGTCTGAGGGGATAGTGCAGGATCAGATTACTAATTAACTACTAACTAACTAACTAACTAACTAGTAATTATCGTCTACAAAACCAAGAATGGTTTATTTATTTTGGGATGCACAAAGACAGTCATTAAGATACAGCGGAGTGACACCTCTACCAGCCAACAGCAGTCGTAAATACTCCTAAAGTCAACATTCTAAGGGCTACAGATGGACTGCCAGTGCATTGACTCAATCACAACCGGACTCTTTAGTGTGTCTTAAAAGACTTTTCGACTCTCATTCTAGCAGGCTTCATCAGCTTTTGCTCAAGACTAGATAGTACAGGGGACAGTGCAAAAGCAAAATATTTCTCCTCTAAAAAGCAACACCCCTACCAAGAATGGTTTTGTTTTTGAGTATGCACAACAACAGTCGTTAAGATACAGCGAAGTGACGCCTCTACCAGCCAACGGCAGGCGTAAACAATCCTAAAGACATCATTTTAAGAAAGGGCTTCAGATGGACTGCCAGTGCATTGAGTCAGTCAAAACCGGACTGTTCAGTATGTCTTAGAAGACTTTTCACCTCTCATCATCAGCGTCATCAGCTTATGGTAAAGACTGGATAGGACAAATATAATCTGAGGGGATAGAGCAGGATCAAAATAGTTCTCCTCTAAAAAGCAACCTAGTCTTGAGCATGAACTACAGAACAGAGTATGAATGAATGAATACATTCACACGAAAGGTTTGCTGACAGCAAAACCACATCTACAGGAAATTCTTTGCTTTTTTAACTTTGGGGAAGGTGAACTTGAGTTTGACTGTTTGATTTACAGTAGGTGCAGCCACGAGGAACACGAGCACTTTAAGTCAAGAAGAGACACGACCGAAGGTCCCTATAGACCACCGTGGTCCTTCAGTATTAGATAACTTCACCGCTTGCATCTTTATTTTCGGAAATATGAGCTTTCCGCTCGACAGGAAGACAAATAGTCTCCCACCAATGAGCAAAACTACCCCTTGATTGAGATCATGTCCACGTCAACCCGAGTATTTCAAAAACTGAACATGTGACACTCAGCACTAACAACTAACTCTTGTTGTGTATTTTCCAGAGAGCACTTTCTTCAAGGCTCTGATTGGCTAACATGCTTTGGTGGCTTCGCTTTGACATGCACTTGATAGCAGAGACGCCTTTCCTGCAATGACAAGCGCTCGTAGCTTCAAGCTCTCTGTTTTAGAGAAGCAATAGCTGGAATTCCCTTAAATCACAACAACATTCCTTCTTTTGCCTCTCGCAGGATGATGTAGAAAGCTGATAGAATGTGAGTGACATCTCTTATCAACCTATCAGAAGTCATCTGAGGGTCAAACTATGTTTCTTTTTTTGTACTTCTGGCCCATCGGAAAGAACATGTATACTTTTATGCTTCATGGTTAGAGAACATGACCTTTTTCCTCAGATGGTACATTCTGCAATTCTTCCGTTTCCTGCTCACAGTTACCCATAAAAGTCAAATACACTTTAAAGGTTAGGTGAAAAATGCGTATTACTAGTATGAACTTTGGTCTTTGCTCTTTTTTTTCCCTTTTGTGTTGTTTTTTTACCATATATTTTAACTTTTATAATCTTTGTAAACATCTTTACGGAATATTATGACTTTATTCCCACAATATTTTGACTTTATTCTCATAAAATTATAACTGTTTTTTTTTTTTTACCAATTTTTGCAGATTTCCGATTTCTTAGTTCTTTTTGCAACATGACTTTTTTTCCGCAACTTAATTTTCCACCCAAAATAAAATTTTGTTTTGTCTATTTTTCTCATTATGACTTCAAAAAACTGACATTTTTTTCCTTAATATTTTAACATTATGGTATTAAAATGACATACTAAAATTACATTATTCTCATACAATTACATGTTTTTCTCAATAGTTGTTTTGTAAAACGACTACAAATTTATTAACTTCTTTTTGTTTCGTTTTTTAGTTTTCTTGTTTAATTGTATTTTTTTTAATGTGCCAAGGAGCAATAAAAAAAGCTGAGCTGAAAATCGCCCGCGGGCCACACTTTGGTCACCCCTGTGCTCATGCAATCGTCATTCTAAACGATAACAAAGAAACAAGAAAATGAGAATAATATCAGGAAATAGGTAACCTTAGTCCAACAAAAACATGAATTGGCGACGAGCAGAAGCCCAAGCTGAACTAAACAGAGCCCTAATTACAAATCAGAGACCGGTGCGCTCCCAAGCTCCCTCTAACCTGAGTAAAGGCGAAACTTTCAGTCCAAACAGGAAACAGATGCAACAAAATAAAGCTGAACCAAAAATAGTTGCCAAAACTGGCATGCGGAACACATAGTGCTAGCTAGCTACAGTATAAATAGATTATATTTGCTAATTAGTAATAAATTCATGTTGAGATTCCCTAGAGGCGGTTAGCATAGCCTGCATAGTAGAGTAGATCCCCAGCATGATAAACTTTACCTGGAAAGGTGAAAGTAGTAGGAGGCGTAGCTAAAGCAAGAGGAGGCATGTCCAGTAGGTGTGACCTGCAGAGCAAAAAGACACTTTCAAAACCCAGCTCAGTTGTGTCTGTCCTTCCACCTTCACACACACACACGCACACACGCACACATTCCCGTCTGCCCCTGCACCCCAGATTGTGTCCTAGCGGGTCCAGCAAGACTCACTGAGCCTCTGGCGGCACCAGAAGTGCAGCAACCATGACGGAAGTGTCCACCAACATGCGGCTGAAGCTGCCCGTCGTGTGCTTCATCCTGCAGATCATCCTCATCATCCTCTTCGGGGTGCTGGTCGAGTACGACCACGAGACGGACGCCAAGAAATGGCACAAGAAGAACCACAGTGACTACGACAACGACTTCTACTACCGCTACCCAAGTGAGTGGCCTGACCGTGGGTGGGAGGTTAAGGGTGAAAGGTCGCTAAAACATGCTTCCTCTTAAAAGTCCCCAGAATAGAAATGTTACGCTAAAATACACCCAGATGGGTCACACCTAAACCAGTGGGAACAACATTACCCATCGCTCCGCTACCTTTTTACGCACAGTTTTAGCAGCGTTAATGCAAAGTAGAGATGGAGGATGAGTAAAGTTATCCTTAACATTAAATTATAGTTTAGAAATAGATTGTCTGTTCATTCACATCCTGTTGTCGTGTAAATAGACCGACAACGACAGCAAGGAGCGGTTTCTTGTTGAAAAGATGTTTGGTGTATAAACCCTAATGAGGATAAGATGTATAGAAAATGGATGGATGGATGGAAACACACACTAGGTTGTACGGGCATGATTGTGTGCAAACTAACCGGTTGTTGTCTATGCAAAACGGACAACAAGTCGGCTAGCAGTTGCTCTAATTCAGGGGTAGGGAACCTATGGCTCGGCAGCCAGAGGTGTTTTTTTTATGATGACTACATATGGTTGTCAGAGGTCAATATAAATAAAGTCAAAATATTAGGAGAAAAAAGTTGCGAAAATTGGAAAATTAGGTTGAGGAAAGGTTGTGATAATAGGAGAATAAAGTCAAAATATTACAGGAATAACGTCATAATTAAGAGAAAAGTTTAGAAAATTGAAAATTAAAAAAAACCCCAGCAGAAACTTAAAAAAAATGCTGCAATTTTGCGAGTAAAAAGTCAAACTAGTAAGGGAAAAAACTATTTTACGAGAATAAACTTGTAATATTATATTACTACAATATAAAGTTGTATTTTTTGGAATATGAAGTTGCGGGTAAATTTATATGGGAATAAAGTTAAAATATTGTGGAAATAAAGTCCTAATATTACAATTAAATATATTATTTTTGTTTATAATATATAATGTTTTTTGCCGGCATTTTAAAGTAAAATGACAATGTTACAAATAACATACGAAATAAAAAACCTTCTCAGCACTTTAATCCATCCAATTCAGAAACGAATGACTAATTATTAAGGTAATAACTTGCTTGAAAAGGTACACATTTAGTTGTAATCACTGTTAAAAAAATGTGATATGGCTCTCACAGAAATACATCTGAAAATATGTGGCTTTTGTGGCTCTCTTAGCCCAAAAGGTTCCCGACCCCTGCTCTAATTGGTTTGGGTGTCTTCCAGTCCGCTGACTAGACTCGCTCACTTGCTGGCAAAAAGCCTTTTCCTGTCTTTTCTTTTGTAATATTTATATTAAAGGCCATGCTAGCCGTGTTGGCCGTGTGTATTTTTCTGTCAGAAACAGTTGTTGCAGCTGAATGCAAAACTTGTCATGCAAAAGTTTCCTGTGGTGGCACAGAACCGGGGAAATTGCACATTTGAAGCGGTGATACACGGGAAACTCCAATGGGATGACAAGAATTCATTAGCTATAACAAAAAACTACCAACCCCTGTATGTTTAGTAGCCACACTTAACTGAGCACCTCAAACCTTGCTATGTTATGCCCACATCTTCAAAATGTAAAAAGGTCTGTTTTTCTTTTACCTACTTTTGCTGATTATTGTTCCTTGTTTGAGTAATATAACTTTTCTAACATTCCACTCCATATAACATGTCATAAAAGTATGTATGATTTGTGACATCGGACTGATATCAGTATCAGCTGATATTTAAGGCTGCAATATTGGATTGGAAGTGAAAAAATTGTATCAGGAAGCCTCTAGTAAATTCTGCTAATTTATTCTCTCACTCATCTCTTACTAGATCGCTTACATTGTTTTTGCCGTCCAGCCTCCGGCAAAGCCCATCTTTTGCGCATTTGCTGAAAATGCGCCCCTTTTTGCACTTTTTCCTGCCTGTAGGGAGGGGTGGCCCTGCATAAATCTCTAGAAGGTGCAATCTATGTTTTTATAAGCCATCTGGATAATTGTAATATTTGAAGACTTATGGTAATTTAAAAATAGTAGCATTGAAAAGCGGGCTGGATTAAAAATCTTAACAGGCCAAAAATGTGCCACATTTGATCATCATTTTCACCAGAAAAATTCTAGTTTTCAATTGTCAGATTTGTGCAAAAGTGAAGTTGAAGAAATGAATACAACGTTTTGAAGTGAGGATCCATAAACCAATGAAAAGAATGTTGCGTTAAGTAAAAGGGCGAAAGTACAGAAAGCTCCGGGCGATTGTCTTCCAAAGGGGCGGGGCCAAAGTCTGTTGATAGGGGAAGTGAAGTGACTGTAACCCCTGCTGCACTCACATGAAAACAAAAAAAACCATGTAAATCTAATGAGTTCCGTCTTCATCAAGGTGTCCATCAAAAGTGACAGAGTATGTTTGGTCCTGTCAAAGCAGGTTAGACACCATCAGAACTCGTGAGCTTCTGCCCTGGGGAAGAATGATGGGAATGCAGAGAGATAAACACTTTCAACTTATCTGCATTTTTATCTTCAGCGTGTGCTAGCTACTCAAAGTTTTTAGCAACCATCTACCGTGGTTTTGATTTGATCACAAGACTTCCTCACTTCACTCAGAAGATAGTCAGTGATGATGATGATGATTTAGATTATAGTCTGTCAAATGTATTAACAATGCCATTACTGGAATAAATGTTGCACTATGTCAATTCAGTTAATTATCCTTTTATGCAATATTATTAATATATTGTTATTGGTTATAATATTATGTTATTTTGTATAGGATTGTTAGGTGAGGATGCAAAACAGTAAAATAAAGAAGGAAAACGTATCCTTCATACTGCTGCTCTGGTTTTTATTGACATCTACGTCATGTAGGTCAGGAACTGTCAATAAGTTGTTTTTAATTGGTGCACCCTCTACTTGAAATTATACAAATGTGTGTTAAATGGAAACTTGATTAATACTTTTTTTTACTTTTAAAAATGTTAAAAGTCGCATTAAACTATGTGCACGTTTAAAAACATATTAAAAAGTTGTATTGAATGTGGAAGTTAGACAAGCTACCAGGAAGTTAATCGGGCTACAAGCAAATTAGCCAGGCTAGCAAAAGTTAGCCAGGCTACCACTAAGTTAACCAGGCTACCAGCAGATTAGCTAGGCTATCAGAAGTTAGCCAGCAAATTAGCCAGGCTAGCAGACGTTAGCCAGGCTACTACGAATTTAGCAGGCTTTAGATTCTCATTCATAAAACTGCATTTATTCCCAAGGGGCAATTCATTTGTAATGCTAGCAGCAAATTAGCCAGGCTAGCAGAAGTTAACCAGGATACCAGCAAATTAGCCAGGCTAGCAGACGTTAGCCAAGGTCCCAGGAAGTTAGCCATGCAGACAGCAAATTAGCCAGGCTAGCAAAAATTAGCCAGGCTACAAGAATGTTAGCCAGGCTACCAGTAAATTAGCCAGGCTAGCAGAAGTTACCCAGGCTACTAGGAATTTAGCAGGCTTCAGATTCTGATTCATAAAACTGCATTTATTCCCAAGAGGCAATTCATTTGTAATGCTAGCAGCAAATTAGCCAGGCTATCAGAAGTTAGCCAAGGTCCCAGGAAGTTAGCCATGCTGCCAGCAAATTAGCCAGGCAAGTAAAGGTTAGCCAGGCTACCATGAATTTAACCTTGCATTAGATTCAGATTCAGAAAACTTGAATGATCCCCAAGGGGAAATTCATCTGTAGTGCTACCAGCAAATTAGCCAGGTTAGCAGTAGTTAGACAGGCTACCAGAAAGTTTGCCAGGCTCGTAGCAAATTAGCCAGACTAGAAAAAGTTAGCCAAGCTACCAGTACGTTAAGCGGGCTACCAGAAAGTCGGCCAAATTAATTGAATGATTTTTTCTTTATTTTCTTTATTTTCATTCATGTATCCTTTATTTAACCAGATACACCTCACTGGGATTATACGCAAACACAAAGTACAGCATTCACAGTAAACAATCAACAGTTGGCAACAATTTCAAAACAATTACAGTGGCCAAGCCCATTCATTTCACGTTCCCTTAAAACAGCCTTCAATTCTCCTAAAGTTGAGATAAGTGAAGTCATTTTGCAGATCATTCCACGCAAAGGGGTCAGCGTACTGAAATGCTGTCTTACCTAACTCTGTTCTGACTCTAGGAACAATGATCAGTAGTTTTTTTGAAAGTGCCGTGCATACTGCTGTTGGCATTTATGCACGTGCAAAAGTAAGATGGTAGGAACCAATTCGTACCTTTATAAAGGTAAGTCAACCAATGCATCCACCTGCGAACACACAGGAATGGAAACTCAGAAAGTACCAGAAATGAAATGCTTACTTATATAAAATGAGAAGCAGGATTTATTTCTGAATTAAAAAACAAGTTGAAGCTCCAGTTTACGTACAAGGCGGTCAATATGTTGTTTAAAGGTCAATTTTCCATTGAAAATGATGTCTAAGTAGTTGTACGATGAGACCACTTAAACTTCTTTCCCTGAGAGGCTAGCCATTGTCCATTTGAGAAAACCATAACTTTGTCACTAGCTTTAGCTCATGTACTGTAGATGTGACTGAACAGCATCAAATGCAGACTGCAAGAAATGGAAGGCTTGGCTGATTGAAGGAGATGAACAACAGATGATTGTAAATGAAAAAAAGGCTCTCGATATTTTGACAAAGATTTTTCACAAAAATGGTAAACAACAATGGACCTACAACAGAACCCTGGGGTACTCCTTTAGCTATTGAAAGGAAGGAGGAAGACAGACCAGTGTACACACTGACTTCTAGTTAGATTTTGGGAAGATTTGACAAGATGTCATGTCAAAGTGTCAAAGGCTTTAGACAAGTCAATAAAAAGAATTGCACAGAACATTTACAGTCATATCCATCCGTCTTCTTTCGCTTATCCGAGGTTGGTTAACTTCCCTCTTTTCGGCTACTTCATCCCCAGGCGTTTCCAGGACAGTTGAGAGAACGGTCGGACGTGCTCTGAGCACACCCCATCCCTCAGTTAAACACGTGACCGTCAATATGGGTTGCTCTGTAAACCCCTGTTGCTCATACTTGTCAACATTTGCATTGCAAATACGGGCAGTTTCCTGGGATAAATAAGGGATCACAGCTCCGGCTGCCAGCAGTACTGGGGCATTTACAATTTTTTTTTAAATTGTAGTCAAAAATACTGTACTTAAGTACTTAAACACCAGTTGCCATTAGATGCCATTACAGAAATCAGACAAAATTAAGTAGTCAACAATTTTCACTATTTGTTATTTTTGTGTTCTCTCGGTATAAAATTTTCCAGCTATGTGACCAGAGAGTCAGCAGAGTGTGAATAGCTTCCTCCGCATTGTTGAGAGTATCTGGGCCAGGAGGCCATTGGGGACACTGGCATCACCTAACGCCCGTCTGTGCCAATTAACCGTCGCCGTGGCAACAGCAACCATTGAACAGTCTATTATTGTAGTCCTAAAACATTTCGCAGCAAGGTTTCCAGGTGGCCCTGCGATTGACTGGCGACCAGTCCAGGGTGTACCCCGCCTCTCGCCCAAAGTCTGCTGGGATAGGCTCCAGCATCCCCGTGACCCTAATGAGGATAAGCGGTATAGAAAATGGATGGATGGATGGATGGTTTCCAGGTGTGCAGAGGACCCGAAATGATGAAGCTGAAGTGAAAAGTGAAGATATTTGACAGAGTATTTGTGTTTGGGGAGCCCCAAAAAATGTGTTATTATCTTAAGCTAAAAGTGGGTAAAGAATTGAGCCTTGTGGGACACCACTTTGATTCAAAATTCTCTTCGGTGTGTCTCTCAGGCTTCCAGGATGTGCATGTGATGATCTTCATCGGTTTCGGCTTCCTCATGACCTTCCTTCAGCGCTATGGCTTCAGCAGCGTGGGCTTCAATTTCCTGACCGCCGCCTTCGCTCTGCAGTGGGCCACGCTCATGCAGGGCTTCTTCCACGGCATGCACGGCGGCAAGATCCACATCGGGGTGGAGAGGTGACAGCATCATCCACCATCGGCATCGGCGCTGTGTGATGCTCCTTGTTGCAACACTTTAATGTCTTTCCCAGCATGATCAACGCTGATTTCTGCACCGGGTCCGTCTTGATCTCCTTTGGAGCAGTTCTGGGTAAAACCAGTCCCATCCAGCTTCTGGTCATGGCGCTGTTTGAAGTCACTCTGTTTGCTGTTAATGAGTTTGTCCTGCTGTCTGTTCTGGGGGTGAGTTCTTTGCCGTCTGCTGTTTTCTATGAAGATGTGACATCTAACAGAACAAACCCAGTGTCCTTATATAACTGGAGTCCATTTTCAGGCCAGGGATGCTGGCGGTTCCATGACCATCCACACCTTTGGAGCCTACTTTGGCTTGGTGGTGGCCCGAGTCCTGTACCGTCCCAACCTGGACAAGAGCAAACACAGGAACGGCTCGGTGTACCACTCGGACCTTTTCGCTATGATCGGTAAAAGAAAGACGCCATCTAATGAAACCCAAAAAGAAAAGTTTGTGCTTAAGAACCTAAGTACGCTCCAACTGATTGGCCGTCTGTGTCCATGAAGGTACCATCTTCCTGTGGATGTTCTGGCCAAGCTTCAACTCGGCCATCACCGCCCACGGAGACGACCAGCACCGCACGGCCATGAACACCTACTACTCGCTGGCTGCCTGCACGCTGGCCACCTATGGCATGTCCGCCCTCACGGCCCATGACGGCAAGCTGGACATGGTGAGAACTGGTTGAGGTTCTGTCCAAGCTGATTTTGCAGCCCACTGGATCTCAGCCTCTCTGCATTAGAGATAAGAGTTCATTGTTGTGATGTATTGGCGCCATTCTGCCTCTGATAAAAATCAAACCCAACAGAATCATTCACAAGCTCTTATGCGATAAAGAAAAGGGCTGTTGACGGGTGGGCGGAGCAAATCTATAGGACGCTGCTGGTTCTGCAGAACTGGCAGATTGCTGGACTATCATTGTCCAATCTAGTAAAGTTTGGTTCTGTTGTGGTTTCAAGTCCACTCTTAGTTGGTCTTGTGATATGAAAGACAGAAAAAATGCATCATTATTACTGATTCTACCAAACTTTCTCAGTCTCCCATTCAGTTTTTGGGTCCGGCTGGCCCTCATCAGAAGTATTCTAAAAAAAAAAGTACAACTGATCCAAATATTGATCCAATAAAATATCTTTAGAACATAAACATAGGCCTCTGTTGCCTACTCCTTACTTCCAGAGACCTAGAAGCACTTCCTCTTACACAGCGTTGCTGGGAGTGCGTCTGGCTTCCCAGCATGCCTTGCGGCACTTGTGTTGTAAGGAGTTGCCAAAGCTACGTGCCCCAATTGGCGTGTTTGATACCCCTGATCCACAAGCTGTCACATGTGTCATCTTTTGTAGGTCCACATCCAAAATGCCGCCCTGGCCGGTGGCGTCGCAGCGGGAACGGCCGGCGAAATGATGCTGACGCCGTTTGGCTCCATGATTGTCGGGTTCTTGGCCGGCATCATCTCAGTGCTGGGCTTCAAGTTCCTCTCGGTAAGAAGTCAATTCACTAAATGAACTCTTATCACGATAAATTGTATCAAAAGTTCTGGATGCTCAGTTATTTTTGTCTTGTCCATTTCCTTGTTCTCATTGCATTTACTGAGTGGCTCAAGCTAACGAGCAAAAGCAAAGGCAAGACAATGGTGGGCAGGTCCTTCTGCCATGGTGACTAGTCCATACCTGATCACATGATTCCTTACGTGAAGTGTAGCTAAGATTAAATGTAGCGTTTAGTGCGGGAAACCAGAAAAAAGATCACGGACAGGAAGTAACGTCACTATCACGCCACCATGCATATTCTTTGCGCGAACGTCTTACACGATGGCGTCCCTATTGAAGCTGGTGAGAGAAGTGGCTAACAGGCCGGATGGGACCAGTCACTAGTGATGTGCCAGTCGCGAAGGAATCAGCTTTAAGAGCCGACTCATTGAAATGATCGACAGGAGTCAGCTTGACTCGTCGATTTGTTTTTTCCGAATCGACATTGCTGGGTTAAACACACGCTGTGTCACTCTTAGAGACGATTCGTTGGTGGGTAATTTGCATGAAGAGATTTGATCTATTTTGAGAATGGCCTTTGTTTTTGTATATTACTATATGACATTATAATATATATTTTTAGCTGTTCAATGAGGTTTAAATAAATCAATTTTAAATAAGAAACATTTGGTATCGTGTATTTTCTTGCATTAGTTATTCATTTTACACTCTACACATCACCGAAGGTGCCGACTCTTTTTAGTGATCCAATCCAAAAGAATCAACTCTCTATGAAGAGACGAAATTTCCATCACTAATAGTCACCCTGGAATTATGAGGGCCTTCCTTTGCTTTTGCTTTTTGTTGCCAGCTCGGGCCATTCGGTAAATGCAGTGATAAAAAGCAAACGGAAAATACAAAACAGGAAACTCAACAACAAAATGGAAAAAACAATGACAACACAGAAAAAGCCAAGACAAAATGGAAAAGGAATTGACTCTCTTTAAATTTTCATATGTATTTTCTTTTGAACTTTGCCACGCCTCCGACTCCAAAGCTGCCTGACATTTAAAAATAAATAAGGAACACCAAGATGGCAGGGCCGGCTGAATCAGCTTTTTATGTTTGTGTGATTTTTTTTTTTTTAATCAAACCGGAATTTAATTAGATGCATATTTCCATGGGATACCAGGGAAGGCGATGTATATCTTTTAGTGCAAAATAAAATGAACACCACTATCATATTTAACACACCATTTAACACACCATGTGGACGTTAAACAACTTAGTCACACAAGTAGTGTTTTGAGGACAAGACATCATTGTTATGACAACAAGAGTGCAAAGTGGTTAAATGACACTTTTTAAAAACGCTGCTATGTTTAACCTTGTGAACACGCCAGCCAATTGTAGCTTCCCCATGGGACAAAAACAAGCTCCAAACTAAGCTCGTTGCTTCTTTTTTAGACACTTGTGGTCAGTCGGTGTGCAACTCCAATAGTGCCGTTGTTATGAAAAGATATCAATAAAATATTTTTTCCAGCCCATTCTAGAGGAGAAGCTGAAGATCCAGGACACTTGCGGGGTCCACAATCTACACGGCATGCCTGGCATCTTGGGAGCCATTGTGGGCGCCGTCACCGCTGCCCTGGCGACCCGGGACACTTACGGAGACGGGTAAAATTAACAGTGCTGTGGGTTTAGTTTGTGCTGAGCTCCTGCAAAGCTAAACCCACAAATGCGGTCCGTCCAGAACATCAGCATTATCCCCGCACAAAGTCAGCTCAAATAAGCTTTTGCTGTGTTGACACGCAAAGTCACATGATGCCCTATGTCTCAGCATGGAGGACGTGTTCCCTGATGTGGCGAGCGGAGACATCGAGGCTTCCTTCCAAGGTCTCCGACAGGCCATCTCCTTGGCAGTGACGCTGGGCATCGCACTCCTGGGGGGGCTCATCGTGGGTGGGTTGACATCACTCATGCAGCACACACACACTGAATTTGTCACGTTACTGCTGCTTTTATATCATAGCAAGTTTCCCCTTTTAATTCTTGAGGATTTTATATTGCATACAGAGCGCAGTTTTAATGTGTTGACATAAAAGTGCTGTTGTTGGAGTGATTTCCAAGTTTGCCAGTCAAAATATAACTTTTTTAATTAGGCCATATATGAATTCTGCCTGGCTGCAAGTACACAACATCAACTAAGTCATTGGATCATGTTGTAGATCAAGGGTAGGGTGGCACTTTTGATGACCACTCTCAGAAGCTTCTAAAAACTATAACATGTATTTATTTCAATTTAGTTTTTTCTTAAAATATATGTAACATATTTTGCTTTACAACAGGGGTGTTCGAAGTGATTAATTGGCCCACGGCAAAATCTAAAAATACAATTTAACTTTAAGGAAACAGCAAAAATTTTAAAATGAGCAGTAATTTTACAAAAAAATCAGTCAAAATATTAGGGGAAAAAAGTTGTAATCTAACCAAAAAAGGTTGTCATTTTTGGAAAATTAGGTTGTGGAAAAGGTTATAATATTAGAAGAATAAAGTCAAAATTTTACAAGAATAAAGTCATAATTATGAGAAAAGTTGGAAAACTTGGAAAATTAAAAAAACAGCAGAAATTGAAAAGAATTGCTGTAAATAGAGTAGAGTGTCAAAATATTAAGAGAAAAAAGTCACAATTCATACCAGAATAAAGTTTTTTTTAAATCTTTTTTCAAATGTCACCATATTGAGAAACAAACAAAACAGCATAAAGTTGTAATTTTTGAAATATTAGGATGGGAAAAAAGTAAAAATATTGTGGGGGAAAAAAGCCATAACATAATTTTGAAAATATGTGTCGTTCATGGCTCTCTTAGCCCAAAAGGTTCCCGACCCCTGTTGTATAGATCAACATGACCACGCAAGCTAAATCGCTAAAATGTGTTTTTATTTCAGTGTGATATATGAACTTGCAAACAGAAGCCAACTAATAACTATAAACTGTAGTGGATGCTTAATAACATAAATAATATACAAACATGTGTGGCATTTTAGGATTCATTATGAAGTTGCCTGTCTTTGGTGCTCCTTCTGACACCATCTGCTTTGAGGACAGCATCTACTGGGAGGTGAGTGTCACTTTATATATAATATATAATAAGAAGCATCATGGCGCATTTATGAGACATCAAAAATAAAACCATAAACCAATGAGTCAATGACAATTTCCAGGAATGTACCTCTACTACTACAAACAGCATGCTTTTCGTTATTATGGCCACAAGAGGGCAGTGCTGTATCAAACCGTCATATTGTCGCAGTAGCGCTACGTGACCAGTAGGTGGCGCCCTTCAACTATGCAGCAGGAGGATTTTTAACGTCACGCGCGTGGAAGATGATGGCGCGTTTTTACCTGTGCGATGACGTCATCGCATCGTTGTATTGTTAAGTATCAATCCTGTTGTCTTCAAGGTGCCCGGCGCCGAGGAGGGTCACGAGGATCAGCTGACGACGGTCATGTCTGCTGAGACGGAGAAACTCAATAGTTAGACACACACACACACACACACACACACACAAACTCATAAAGTAGGTTGCACAGAAACATTTATACAGTTGCTGGTCCTGCCTGTCAAAAAAAGAACCTGTGTCTATAAAAAAAAAAGAACAAGTACAGGCTTCCACCACTAGAGGGCGACGTGCTGCAGGCCGGCCTAGCAAACCTAACTGATGAAGTATGGTCTTAATCTGTAAAAAGTGGCTCCCGTGTGGTTACACAAGAAGCCAGTCCACACCAAAGACTCTTTCAGAAGCAGCACAACCCGTCTGCAAAGTTACATTTGTTGATTAAAATTATCTTTTTTTTTGGTAAGCTATTTTGTTTGTTATCAGGGGGCTTTCCGTGGTTATTTGTCCTGTTAAGTGGTATGATTTAGGATTTGTTTTGACCCTAATTGTTCTGTCGCGGCTTTTATTCTGTGAGTACATCCTGGTTTTAGGCTCAGTAATGTATTCTTTTTGCCAAAATAAACAGTTGAACGTGCGCTGTCTGTGTCATATTCAATAACACGCATGACAAGAAGAGCCACATAAACATACTGTATATTGAGGGAATAGATCATTCCACAGTGTATATGCTGTATGATAATATAATATAATATACCGTGGTGTACCGTGGGAGGCAATGCAATCAAGCCTGCGCTTGTTATGAAGAAGGCTGCTCGTCATTAATCCTTTTTTGTCTTGAAGACTTAACGAGTGTATTGCAATCACGGCCGAAAGGGTTAATGCCTCCGCTCCAGATGGGGTTTGTCTTTCACCACGTAATTAACACAGTTTCATTTTCGGGGATCAAACAGCCCGAGAAAGCGGGTGTCCTCGT
The DNA here is from genome assembly GCA_024372805.1 of Oostethus manadensis. Classification (NCBI taxonomy): domain Eukaryota; kingdom Metazoa; phylum Chordata; class Actinopteri; order Syngnathiformes; family Syngnathidae; genus Oostethus; species Oostethus manadensis. Next base: position 909,522 of record QODF01000250.1, on the reverse strand, counting down.
TAGATATGGTGTCCTCGGGGCCCAAGTTTGAGGGCTGATTAGTGCGGGATGGGGGGGGTGAGGGTGTTGAGGGTGGGTGGTGGGAGTGAAGCATACATGCGTATTCAAGAGTCAAATTGCATGTTGAGTACAACAATTGTGTACATGTTGGCAGGTCTGCAATAACTGACGTCCCCCCCCCCCTGGGGGGCCCTTCCCACTATTGGAGAAGCGCTGTCTCAGTGTAAGTCAGAACACTGGACACTGAAGGACAACAAGGGGCGTTGCAAGGGAAGGAGAGTCTCAGTAATGAGACACTGCTTTGTCATGACTGTCCATTTCATAGGAGCAGATCCTTTCACATGTTCAAGGACACCGTGCAGCATTTTACTATGTTTATTTTCACTTTGACTTGACTTGACTCGCTGCCTCCCCACCCAACACTACACGTCATTTGGGCGTTGTTTTTCTGGGCTAAATCTGCTTGGTCCACCTTTATTTAGTCCAGAAATAGAGCTTGAAAATTGAAAATTCAGTTTAGTCCGACTGATTTGTTCCAAATAACGCCCAAAAATAGACAATTTTCACCCAAATTTAGCCAGAAAAGGGACGTCTTTTTACCTTTTACCTTTCAACCAAATTTAAACCTTTCAACGTGTGCTAATGACGTCTTTTCAACGTCTTTTCAACGTCTTTTCAACTACTATTCGCTGGGTTAATCCCATATTAGTTGACATTTTCCTCTCTTTCTCAATGATTCCTGCATGCATTATCACAATAAGTTAGACTGTAGACATCCTGAATAGGGGAGGGGTGTGGCTCTGATCTCCCCACACCACGGGCAACCCTGCGCCCCCCGGCAGGGTTGGTGATGGTACCTCAGCGTGAACAGGCGCTGCAGTCTTTTCCCAGGAAGCAGAAGACAGGTGGTCAGCTGTTCACTGAATACTCGCTCCCACTGAAGAGCTTAATTGAGCCTCATAGTGCTAATTAAAATGCAGGCCAAAATAATTGTGATTATGCTAATTATTCCGTTGTCCCGTGCAGATTTGCTCGTTTGCAAAAGCCACCGCCTGACAAAAATAGAAATTTGGACCGCAATGATAATTGGCCGTATAAAAATGCGTTAGACGAACGCTGCATGCTAATTGTTTTAATTGCTAAGATGTATGCTGGTGTGAACCGCGTTCATTAGAAGAACTGCGCAATATTAAAACTCACCTCCGAGACTGCTTCGGTGACATAGAAGAACACAAAAAAATGTTTTATTCTATTAAAGAAATCTTTTAAACAAAGAGGAATCACAGTGTTTTTTTAAATTATTATTATTGTTTTGTTTAATTTAGTCTCCCTTTCATCAAATTGTAAAACACTTAAAAAGTAAAGCACGGCCTTTGCCAGATGCTGGTGTCTTTAGGTCATCAGGTGGTTACGCACAAGATGACCACACCGAAATGGACCTGACAGGTTCTTGAAGTTCATAAGTCATCGTTGTGCTAGAGCTGAACATAATGACTTAATAACGGGCCCCCTCAGGACCTCCGGAATCCCTTGGGAGCTCCTGGGCTGATGGAGGTCGAAGGTGCAACTGTGATGGCACGTGGGGTTTTGACATTAATGTTAGCCTCCGATGGAATCAGAGTCACGGTGTAGCCTGTAGCCTGGTTGTAATAATTATTTGACGGAAAATCTGTCAATTCCGGAGCCGTGAATGCTCATCACAATCCTTGACTCGTTTTACTCCACATGCTGATATGCCAAAAGTTTTTAGTGCTCTGCGTGCATATGCTTTTTATTTCCTGTGTTGGTTTAAAAGTATTTTGTTCCCAGTATTGATCTCTGAGGTATGCAAAAAAACATATCTAAGCATGAAGATGTATGTTCTCCCTCAAAACCGCAGGCTTGATTCCATACTGTTCTAATTTGTGGGGTAGGCGGGCCAACAAGGCCTTCTCTGCTGGCCTATACACTGTCAGAAGCACTGACCTCCATTTACAACTTCACTTCTATATATATATATATATATATAGATATTTCAATTTTGTAGTTTGTCTCTCGGCTTGCGTGTACGTGCATGTTTGATTTTTTTTTTTTGTCCAATCAGATTTCAGCTTTATGCGTCTTTAGAAGGGCCTTCAGAATCAACAGTGATGGCCCATGCCACTTAAGACTACATTTGCAATGGGGTTATTTCTGGATACCAATCAAATTTTAGATTGCTAGCAGGTCAGCATTTTTTCATGCTCTGATTTCTTAAGGTTGATAAACTCGACAGTCTGTAGCGATTTGCACACAATAGCATCCACAATCAGTGTTGGGTATCGTTTCCGTATTATCTGATACCGGTGCCAAACTGACACTTTTGAAACTGTGTCAATTTTTAAATGATGCCTGAACCAGTACGGTCCAAAAACAATGCGAGATAAAGAGCGAAGATAAAGGGTTAGCTGGGTTTCGTTCTTTCGTAACAATGGTATTGTGAAATACCGCTGTCTATGTAATTCCACACCCGGTTATATTGTGGGTTTTTATTAATGTTTTCAACAATTGCAACATGGTGGTATTAGAGGTGGATTAAGTCTCCATTGAAGGCCCAGGTACCAAATGCACGCCCCCCCCACCGATGTAAACGTGAGTGGGAAGGGGAAAGTGTTTCTTTCTCAACGTCGATCCCATTTGCGCTTTTCAGCGTTGCACTTTCCAGCCCTTGCAGATTATTTCTAGAACAAAGCCGGCTCGTCAGCAGAGCAGCGGTCTGCTGGGAAGCGGGTGATGGACGCCAGCGACAGCGGGCTGAGCGTGGAGGGTGGTGTCGTGAGGGAGGAGTGGTGGTGGTGTGAGGAGGGGACAACAAAAATGCAGGAAGTTGTTGAGCTGGAGAGGTTTTCAGCCACTTGACTGAAGGGAAATTGCCTCCAGTGTGCACGAGTGCTCCAAAGTGCTTTGCTCCATGGAAAATGGCGAGCCGTGTGAAAGCCAAATCAACAAAAGCAGTGACACCGCTCATTCACGTCTCCCAGAAGGTTTCCCACCTCTGTATGTAGACCCCCCTCCCCTACAAGTCCAGCCTTATCAAAGATCCCTGCAAACACAAGTCTTCATAATAATGATGGCTGAAATATTGATCTGCAGTTTCAGTTTTACGATTGCACACTTTGTGTTAAGGCTGGCGGAGGCCCGCAAGCATCACGGCTCTAGACTTGCCAACCATCCCTTAAAAAAAACAATTTCCCGTATTGAATTGATCGCTCACCTTTCAATCTCATTGCGGTTCCACTTTTCTGGCATCTTTGCTTACACGCTTTGGAGATAAGATGATTTTCAGCGCCCACCACCTGAAAAATATGGTAATAATGAAAAGTGTTTGTGGTAAACCCGCGCCCTTCCTGTCATAATGCCGGGCCCAGAGGCGGTTTTAGGCACGGGCAAACCGGGCATTTATTTGTGTCATATGGGGGAGTAAGATCTGCGTGGACGCGCTCGGAAGTGGTCTCCAATAGTAATCCAACATAAAGCCGCTACTGGCCGCGCCCCGTTTGAAAACCACCGGGCTTGACCAATGAATGTTACTTGTCTGGAAGTACATAATCAGTTCCAGCAACAAGCAATCAGGATGAAAATGATTCAGCTTTCTAGCTAAACATTCACATACACAAACGTAGCAAATCTAATGTAGCTACATATTTACAGCAAACCTTGTTTTATTTCATTGACAATGGTCTGGCGCCAAGCTTGCTCTGTCTGTTCCGACAGCAACCAGTTTAGGCTTGTTGGGCCTGGAAGCCTGAATTCTTTGTGACCTCTAGAGGGTGCTCATAGATGGTGGGCACTACTTGTTAATGTTAAAGACATATCACCTACGCACCAAGTGTCAATCAACCATCCAAAATCTATACATTGGTTTATCACGACGGTCCCTACAGCAGTGGCAATTACTCTAAGACTGCAAGGGAAGCAGCTGCCCCTAAAATGTCCAAAAAATGTACTGTCTTATGTACATTTCAATGACTAAAATGCGCTACAATACCTTCATCTTTTGTTCAGAATCAGCTACTTATCACAGGTAACTGACGCCACTTCCTTCTCATTCATCACCGCAGCCCCACGGCGTTTTTACACAGTCGGACGCTAAGCGTCTACTGACTTCGGTGGGAAAGCGTAGAGTGGGTTGTTCCACTGTGCAAAACTGGACGGTCATTGGACAAATGCTGGGCTTTGTCCGGTATCTCTTGGGGTCTATGGCGCAGTGGCCTGGCTCGGATACTTCTGCATAATGATTGGATGATCTGTCTGAGGCAGGATCCCTTTTTGATTGACAGTGAAATGAACGAATCAGCGATCATTCTTTTGTTCTAGACTGATCCAGAGACTTTACCAATCCCCAGAGACTTTGTCTTTGGTAAAAACGACTAGGAACAGAGAGTAGAATTTACATATGAATGAATAAAAAATTTTAAAAAATGAGCTTCTCCTCCTTGATTGACCGGCATGCGCCACTGGCCTACAGCTAATGAGGATGATGTTAACGGTTCTTTAGGTTATAGAATGTAGAATTGCAGATAAATGCGAGGCGGGTTTAACTGAGTCGTTTACTGACTGAAAGACCGAGAGGTTGTTGTTTGTCCATCAATCAAAGCTTTGCGGTCATTATATCATTGAGGCGACACGCTGCTGGGCCGTCCCATGTATAGAAGCCTCTGAAGACTAAGCTCACCCCAAATTTAAAACCCTTAGAAAGAACAAACGCAATCTTTTGCTATTATGTGAATGACCATTGTGATGAGGCCAGTGGGTCACATGTTGGGCCCAAAGAGGGCGGCCTCTAATCCCAGAGTTCCTGCGAGGTCCCCTGGCGTCGCACCCGGTCACTAACAAGGGCTCCCAGCGGAGCCATTAGAAGAGGAAAAGCCAACAAAGGCCGTCATTACACACTCCTTATGGGCTGGGGGTGGCATGCTGGACACCACCATGACAAAAGAACACTGACCCACCTCTCCCCCTCCAGCACCATTAAGCATCCATTCACCTCCAACCTCCAATACCCCCCCAGCATTCTATCACCATCCAGCATGATGCAGACACTTCCACCGCACGCAGGCCTGAGAGCTTCCACCTTCGTGGGCATGCCTGACTGAGGGATAGAGGGGGTCACTGGAGGTCTGAGGAGGTCTTGTTAACTAGGGAATGAATTACATAAGACAGTAATAAAGGAGATGTAAGTTACCACTGTCCGTGTCATAGGAGCAGATCCTTTCACCTGGTCAAGGATACCATCTTTATCCTTGATGATGGTCGTGGCAAGCATGCAGCCAATGTAGAGCAGTGTCTCTCCATTTTTGTGATGTCTGGTTTCACTTGCATGGTGGGTTTCCTTTTCTTTGATGCACTGCCATTTGGAGACTCTCTATTGCGCTTGGTCTATTGCCCATCAACTAGTTCTCCAGTGGAACCTTGGTTAGCGTCATTAATTCGTTCCAGAAAGTCAGACTCAAACCGAAATGGACTCAAACAGAATCCATTTTTCCCATAAGAAATAATATCAAAACATATTTTTAGTGTTTTACAATTAGTTTTACATGCGTCTAACAATTCAAAATGCATATAAATGATGAATGAAAGGGATAAATGAGCATTCATATTCTCAGATTACTTTACCATCACCGAAGACCCGATTCTTGACCTGACTTCCCAAAGACACAATGTGGCAGCGAGATCAGAACCTTCCTATTTGGACGTTAGTTTTTTCTTGAATTCAAAAGTTCCCAAACCCCAAACCTCAAAGTAACCCAAAATGGCGCCAAAAGAAAGTTGCAAGTGCCAGTATTTTGATAAAGAAGGTGAGAAACAATACAGAATTCAAGAAATAACTCAAAACAAGACCTGGTTTTGAAGAGGGAGGTGTTGATCCCGCTGCCACATCGTGTCTTAGGGAACAGTTGCGTCTACAGTGAAGGTAAAAGTAGCCTTAAATGTTGGTTTATCCCTTTCATTTGTCACTTACATGCATTTACAATTGTTCAATGCATGTAAAACTATCATTTCAAAGCTAGAAAAAAACAATTCTGTTAACATTTTTGAAAGACAATGGCGACGTATCTGACTTCCGGTTGCGGTTGCTATTTTGTTAGCAAGCTAAGGATGCTAACAAGGAATTTTTGTGAGAAAAATACACTAATACCAAAACTGTCATTTTAAAACTATCAAAAAGTGTTTTTATGTTAACGTTTTTGAAAGACAACAACGACATGGCTGATTTCTGGTGGCAGTTGCCATTCTGTTAGCAAGCTAACAATGCTAACGAGGAATTCATTCATTAAGACCAAAACTGTAATTGTAAAACTATTTTAAAAAGTGCTTTTATGTTAACGTTTTTTTAAAGACAACCGTGATACAACTGACTTCTGGTCTTCTCTGAGGGCTGCACATCACGTCATTGACTGGAAAACAGATCGTTGATCGACGAAGGGCGAGGAAAAGATGGCGGCAGTGTTTTGTGAATTAGCTAGCGACCAAAGTTGTCCAAATGAATAAGCGGGCGGCGACGCAATGATGAAAAGGCGAGGGTAAGTAACGTGACGACGCGATGGGAATTTCGACAGCGTGTTCTCCCCACAACCCTTCCTAACCTCTCCCATTCTGCCCAGCGCTCCCAGTACAAACGCTCTTTGTGGGCCGGCCAAATAAACTTCATGGCACGCCGATTTGCATAAAGGCAACAAGCGACTACACTTTTTCTTTTTAGTCCTCTTGTGTGGGATAGGACTGCGTGCGCTCCTCCCTTCGCCACGGCCGAGGGGGGGAGGGCGCTGCGTGCAGGATGAAATGGACGTGGACGCGCTCGTTTCATGGCTACTCACACACACACTCACTGATGACGAGGCTCCCTTTTGAGCGTAATTAAACGAGGAGGCGCCTTCACAAAACGCTTTTGTCTTAGAGCGGCGGGAGGAGGCGGGGCCAGCAGGCGGGTGTAGGGGTGCTGCATATTAATTAGGAGGCCACGGTGTGAAAGCCAATCAGGCGTGTTGAACAGATGACATAGTGGGACAAATTTGGCGCTACTTTTTTTCCGCTCTCCCACGGAGGCGGCTGCGGCGGCGCAGGGATACAAGAGGGGGGCGTGCTGCCATTTCCGGGCCGCAGCGCCGCGAACAAAACGGGAAGATGCGTCCGACCCAGCAGGGAGACGCAATGTGGATGTCCCCCCTGCAGGGGGAGATGTTGAGCTCCATGTTGTCTTTGTTATTGTCTTCCATGGTTTTTAAAGCACTTTCTTTACTTGTTTCATACCAGAGGATCATAACGTACAGTATAATAGCGATACAGTCGTCCTCGCAATATCGTGGTTGATATTGGATGAATGAACAAATTATCGTTGTGTGGTGGTAAATTATGATATGTAATGGTGATATGTAGTATTCTGGTCAATAGGCAGCAGTAATGACACAAAATATTGAGACTTTACCTTACATTACATTACCTTAACACTGCATGAAGTCATGAAATTAATGTCTGATATGATAGAGTGAAAAAAAGTACTCCTCCCATCCTGTGTGGAAGTGGTACATTTCTGGCTTCTTATCGTTTGAAGAAATACATCCAAGGCAAACTGGTTAGCTCGCTAGCTTGAGGCCCCCTTGAGTTGCTATGTGACGTAAAAAATAAATGAAGCTAACTATAGTGGTGCTATTTATGTCCCTGTGTGAAAAATTGTATTTACAAAGTCATAAACAGGTTTTCCATGCTCCAAATATAAAGCCAGAAAAAATTAAAACCAATCTAGCTTCAATGATGCAATGGTGCAATGGAGAAGTGGGGGAAAAATGTATCACATATTTTATTGGGCGATTCAAATGTTGGCGATAATGCTAGGTTGAGTGGTTGCAATTCTCCATTAAAAAAGGAGAGAAGAAAAAGCTCATTTTGTTTAGCTTTCCTAAAGAGGCAAGCATCAGGCAGAAGCGGTTGGAGTTGCTGATTCCCGGCCAGCAAGAGAAAAATATGTTATACCTGTCAACGGNTTGCCAGCTCGGGCCATTCGGTAAATGCAGTGATAAAAAGCAAACGGAAAATACAAAACAGGAAACTCAACAACAAAACGGAAAAAACAATGACAACACAGAAAAAGCCAAGACAAAATGGAAAAGGAATTGACTCTCTTTACATTTTCATATGTATTTCTTTTGAACTTTGCCACGCCTCCGACTCCAAAGCTGCCTGACATTTAAAAATAAATAAGGAACACCAAGATGGCAGGGCCGGCTGAATCAGCTTTTTATGTTTGTGTGATTTTTTTTTTTTTAATCAAACCGGAATTTAATTAGATGCATATTTCCATGGGATACCAGGGAAGGCGATGTATATCTTTTAGTGCAAAATAAAATGAACACCACTATCATATTTAACACACCATTTAACACACCATGTGGACGTTAAACAACTTAGTCACACAAGTAGTGTTTTGAGGACAAGACATCATTGTTATGACAACAAGAGTGCAAAGTGGTTAAATGACACTTTTTAAAAACGCTGCTATGTTTAACCTTGTGAACACGCCAGCCAATTGTAGCTTCCCCATGGGACAAAAACAAGCTCCAAACTAAGCTCGTTGCTTCTTTTTTAGACACTTGTGGTCAGTCGGTGTGCAACTCCAATAGTGCCGTTGTTATGAAAAGATATCAATAAAATATTTCTTCCAGCCCATTCTAGAGGAGAAGCTGAAGATCCAGGACACTTGCGGGGTCCACAATCTACACGGCATGCCTGGCATCTTGGGAGCCATTGTGGGCGCCGTCACCGCTGCCCTGGCGACCCGGGACACTTACGGAGACGGGTAAAATTAACAGTGCTGTGGGTTTAGTTTGTGCTGAGCTCCTGCAAAGCTAAACCCACAAATGCGGTCCGTCCAGAACATCAGCATTATCCCCGCACAAAGTCAGCTCAAATAAGCTTTTGCTGTGTTGACACGCAAAGTCACATGATGCCCTATGTCTCAGCATGGAGGACGTGTTCCCTGATGTGGCGAGCGGAGACATCGAGGCTTCCTTCCAAGGTCTCCGACAGGCCATCTCCTTGGCAGTGACGCTGGGCATCGCACTTCTGGGGGGGCTCATCGTGGGTGGGTTGACATCACTCATGCAGCACACACACACTGAATTTGTCACGTTACTGCTGCTTTTATATCATAGCAAGTTTCCCCTTTTAATTCTTGAGGATTTTATATTGCATACAGAGCGCAGTTTTAATGTGTTGACATAAAAGTGCTGTTGTTGGAGTGATTTCCAAGTTTGCCAGTCAAAATATAACTTTTTTAATTAGGCCATATATGAATTCTGCCTGGCTGCAAGTACACAACATCAACTAAGTCATTGGATCATGTTGTAGATCAAGGGTAGGGTGGCACTTTTGATGACCACTCTCAGAAGCTTCTAAAAACTATAACATGTATTTATTTCAATTTAGTTTTTTCTTAAAATATATGTAACATATTTTGCTTTACAACAGGGGTGTTCGAAGTGATTAATTGGCCCACGGCAAAATCTAAAAATACAATTTAACTTTAAGGAAACAGCAAAAATTTTAAAATGAGCAGTAATTTTACAAAAAAATCTGTCAAAATATTAGGGGAAAAAAGTTGTAATCTAACCAAAAAAGGTTGTCATTTTTGGAAAATTAGGTTGTGGAAAAGGTTATAATATTAGGAGAATAAAGTCAAAATTTTACAAGAATAAAGTCATAATTATGAGAAAAGTTGGAAAACTTGGAAAATTAAAAAAACAGCAGAAATTGAAAAGAATTGCTGTAAATAGAGTAGAGTGTCAAAATATTAAGAGAAAAAAGTCACAATTCATACCAGAATAAAGTTTTTTTTTAATCTTTTTTCAAATGTCACCATATTGAGAAACAAACAAAACAGCATAAAGTTGTAATTTTTGAAATATTAGGATGGGAAAAAAGTAAAAATATTGTGGGGGAAAAAAGCCATAACATAATTTTGAAAATATGTGTCGTTCATGGCTCTCTTAGCCCAAAAGGTTCCCGACCCCTGTTGTATAGATCAACATGACCACGCAAGCTAAATCGCTAAAATGTGTTTTTATTTCAGTGTGATATATGAACTTGCAAACAGAAGCCAACTAATAACTATAAACTGTAGTGGATGCTTAATAACATAAATAATATACAAACATGTGTGGCATTTTAGGATTCATTATGAAGTTGCCTGTCTTTGGTGCTCCTTCTGACACCATCTGCTTTGAGGACAGCATCTACTGGGAGGTGAGTGTCACTTTATATATAATATATAATAAGAAGCATCATGGCGCATTTATGAGACATCAAAAATAAAACCATAAACCAATGAGTCAATGACAATTTCCAGGAATGTACCCCTACTACTACAAACAGCATGCTTTTCGTTATTATGGCCACAAGAGGGCAGTGCTGTATCAAACCGTCATATTGTCGCAGTAGCGCTACGTGACCAGCAGGTGGCGCCCTTCAACTATGCAGCAGGAGGATTTTTAACGTCACGCGCGTGGAAGATGATGGCGCGTTTTTACCTGTGCGATGACGTCATCGCATCGTTGTATTGTTAAGTATCATTCCTGTTGTCTTCAAGGTGCCCGGCGCCGAGGAGGGTCACGAGGATCAGCTGACGACGGTCATGTCTGCTGAGACGGAGAAACTCAATAGTTAGACACACACACACACACACACAAACTCATAAAGTAGGTTGCACAGAAACATTTATACAGTTGCTGGTCCTGCCTGTCAAAAAAAGAACCTGTGTCTATAAAAAAAAAAGAACAAGTACAGGCTTCCACCACTAGAGGGCGACGTGCTGCAGGCCGGCCTAGCAAACCTAACTGATGAAGTATGGTCTTAATCTGTAAAAAGTGGCTCCCGTGTGGTTACACAAGAAGCCAGTCCACACCAAAGACTCTTTCAGAAGCAGCACAACCCGTCTGCAAAGTTACATTTGTTGATTAAAATTATCTTTTTTTTTGGTAAGCCATAAGCAAGCTATTTTGTTTGTTATCAGGGGGCTTTCCGTGGTTATTTGTCCTGTTAAGTGGTATGATTTAGGATTTGTTTTGACCCTAATTGTTCTGTCGCGGCTTTTATTCTGTGAGTACATCCTGGTTTTAGGCTCAGTAATGTATTCTTTTTGCCAAAATAAACAGTTGAACGTGCGCTGTCTGTGTCATATTCAATAACACGCATGACAAGAAGAGCCACATAAACATACTGTATATTGAGGGAATAGATCATTCCACAGTGTATAGGCTGTATGATAATATAATATAATATACCGTGGTGTACCGTGGGAGGCAATGCAATCAAGCCTGCGCTTGTTATGAAGAAGGCTGCTCGTCATTAATCCTTTTTTGTCTTGAAGACTTAACGAGTGTATTGCAATCACGGCCGAAAGGGTTAATGCCTCCGCTCCAGATGGGGTTTGTCTTTCACCACGTAATTAACACAGTTTCATTTTCGGGGATCAAACAGCCCGAGAAAGCGGGTGTCCTCGTTAGATATGGTGTCCTCGGGGCCCAAGTTTGAGGGCTGATTAGTGCGGGATGGGGGGGGTGAGGGTGTTGAGGGTGGGTGGTGGGAGTGAAGCATACATGCGTATTCAAGAGTCAAATTGCATGTTGAGTACAACAATTGTGTACATGTTGGCAGGTCTGCAATAACTGACGTCCCCCCCCCCCTGGGGGGCCCTTCCCACTATTGGAGAAGCGCTGTCTCAGTGTAAGTCAGAACACTGGACACTGAAGGACAACAAGGGGCGTTGCAAGGGAAGGAGAGTCTCAGTAATGAGACACTGCTTTGTCATGACTGTCCATTTCATAGGAGCAGATCCTTTCACATGTTCAAGGACACCGTGCAGCATTTTACTATGTTTATTTTCACTTTGACTTGACTTGACTCGCTGCCTCCCCACCCAACACTACACGTCATTTGGGCGTTGTTTTTCTGGGCTAAATCTGCTTGGTCCACCTTTATTTAGTCCAGAAATAGAGCTTGAAAATTGAAAATTCAGTTTAGTCCGACTGATTTGTTCCAAATAACGCCCAAAAATAGACAATTTTCACCCAAATTTAGCCAGAAAAGGGACGTCTTTTTACCTTTTACCTTTCAACCAAATTTAAACCTTTCAACGTGTGCTAATGACGTCTTTTCAACGTCTTTTCAACTACTATTCGCTGGGTTAATCCCATATTAGTTGACATTTTCCTCTCTTTCTCAATGATTCCTGCATGCATTATCACGATAAGTTAGACTGTAGACATCCTGAATAGGGGAGGGGTGTGGCTCTGATCTCCCCACACCACGGGCAACCCTGCGCCCCCCGGCAGGGTTGGTGATGGTACCTCAGCGTGAACAGGCGCTGCAGTCTTTTCCCAGGAAGCAGAAGACAGGTGGTCAGCTGTTCACTGAATACTCGCTCCCACTGAAGAGCTTAATTGAGCCTCATAGTGCTAATTAAAATGCAGGCCAAAATAATTGTGATTATGCTAATTATTCCGTTGTCCCGTGCAGATTTGCTCGTTTGCAAAAGCCACCGCCTGACAAAAATAGAAATTTGGACCGCAATGATAATTGGCCGTATAAAAATGCGTTAGACGAACGCTGCATGCTAATTGTTTTAATTGCTTAGATGTATGCTGGTGTGAACCGCGTTCATTAGAAGAACTGCGCAATATTAAAACTCACCTCCGAGACTGCTTCGGTGACATAGAAGAACACAAAAAAATGTTTTATTCTATTAAAGAAATCTTTTAAACAAAGAGGAATCACAGTGTTTTTTTAAATTATTATTATTGTTTTGTTTAATTTAGTCTCCCTTTCATCAAATTGTAAAACACTTAAAAAGTAAAGCACGGCCTTTGCCAGATGCTGGTGTCTTTAGGTCATCAGGTGGTTACGCACAAGATGACCACACCGAAATGGACCTGACAGGTTCTTGAAGTTCATAAGTCATCGTTGTGCTAGAGCTGAACATAATGACTTAATAACGGGCCCCCTCAGGACCTCCGGAATCCCTTGGGAGCTCCTGGGCTGATGGAGGTCGAAGGTGCGACTGTGATGGCACGTGGGGTTTTGACATTAATGTTAGCCTCCGATGGAATCAGAGTCACGGTGTAGCCTGTAGCCTGGTTGTAATAATTATTTGACGGAAAATCTGTCAATTCCGGAGCCGTGAATGCTCATCACAATCCTTGACTCGTTTTACTCCACATGCTGATATGCCAAAAGTTTTTAGTGCTCTGCGTGCATATGCTTTTTATTTCCTGTGTTGGTTTAAAAGTATTTTGTTCCCAGTATTGATCTCTGAGGTATGCAAAAAAACATATTTAAGCATGAAGATGTATGTTCTCCCTCAAAACCGCAGGCTTGATTCCATACTGTTCTAATTTGTGGGGTAGGCGGGCCAACAAGGCCTTCTCTGCTGGCCTATACACTGTCAGAAGCACTGACCTCCATTTACAACTTCACTTCTATATATATATATATATATATAGATATTTCAATTTTGTAGTTTGTCTCTCGGCTTGCGTGTACGTGCATGTTTGATTTTTTTTTTTTGTCCAATCAGATTTCAGCTTTATGCGTCTTTAGAAGGGCCTTCAGAATCAACAGTGATGGCCCATGCCACTTAAGACTACATTTGCAATGGGGTTATTTCTGGATACCAATCAAATTTTAGATTGCTAGCAGGTCAGCATTTTTTCATGCTCTGATTTCTTAAGGTTGATAAACTCGACAGTCTGTAGCGATTTGCACACAATAGCATCCACAATCAGTGTTGGGTATCGTTTCCGTATTATCTGATACCGGTGCCAAACTGACACTTTTGAAACTGTGTCAATTTTTAAATGATGCCTGAACCAGTACGGTCCAAAAACAATGCGAGATAAAGAGCGAAGATAAAGGGTTAGCTGGGTTTCGTTCTTTCGTAACAATGGTATTGTGAAATACCGCTGTCTATGTAATTCCACACCCGGTTATATTGTGGGTTTTTATTAATGTTTTCAACAATTGCAACATGGTGGTATTAGAGGTGGATTAAGTCTCCATTGAAGGCCCAGGTACCAAATGCACGGCCCCCCCACCGATGTAAACGTGAGTGGGAAGGGGAAAGTGTTTCTTTCTCAACGTCGATCCCATTTGCGCTTTTCAGCGTTGCACTTTCCAGCCCTTGCAGATTATTTCTAGAACAAAGCCGGCTCGTCAGCAGAGCAGCGGTCTGCTGGGAAGCGGGTGATGGACGCCAGCGACAGCGGGCTGAGCGTGGAGGGTGGTGTCGTGAGGGAGGAGTGGTGGTGGTGTGAGGAGGGGACAACAAAAATGCAGGAAGTTGTTGAGCTGGAGAGGTTTTCAGCCACTTGACTGAAGGGAAATTGCCTCCAGTGTGCACGAGTGCTCCAAAGTGCTTTGCTCCATGGAAAATTGCGAGCCGTGTGAAAGCCAAATCAACAAAAGCAGTGACACCGCTCATTCACGTCTCCCAGAAGGTTTCCCACCTCTGTATGTAGACCCCCCTCCCCTACAAGTCCAGCCTTATCAAAGATCCCTGCAAACACAAGTCTTCATAATAATGATGGCTGAAATATTGATCTGCAGTTTTAGTTTTACGATTGCACACTTTGTGTTAAGGCTGGCGGAGGCCCGCAAGCATCACGGCTCTAGACTTGCCAACCATCCCTTAAAAAAAACAATTTCCCGTATTGAGTTGATCGCTCACCTTTCAATCTCATTGCGGTTCCACTTTTCTGGCATCTTTGCTTACACGCTTTGGAGATAAGATGATTTTCAGCGCCCACCACCTGAAAAATATGGTAATAATGAAAAGTGTTTGTGGTAAACCCGCGCCCTTCCTGTCATAATGCCGGGCCCAGAGGCGGTTTTAGGCACGGGCAAACCGGGCATTTATTTGTGTCATATGGGGGAGTAAGATCTGCGTGGACGCGCTCGGAAGTGGTCTCCAATAGTAATCCAACATAAAGCCGCTACTGGCCGCGCCCCGTTTGAAAACCACCGGGCTTGACCAATGAATGTTACTTGTCTGGAAGTACATAATCAGTTCCAGCAACAAGCAATCAGGATGAAAATGATTCAGCTTTCTAGCTAAACATTCACATACACAAACGTAGCAAATCTAATGTAGCTACATATTTACAGCAAACCTTGTTTTATTTCATTGACAATGGTCTGGCGCCAAGCTTGCTCTGTCTGTTCCGACAGCAACCAGTTTAGGCTTGTTGGGCCTGGAAGCCTGAATTCTTTGTGACCTCTAGAGGGTGCTCATAGATGGTGGGCACTACTTGTTAATGTTAAAGACATATCACCTACGCACCAAGTGTCAATCAACCATCCAAAATCTATACATTGGTTTATCACGACGGTCCCTACAGCAGTGGCAATTACTCTAAGACTGCAAGGGAAGCAGCTGCCCCTAAAATGTCCAAAAAATGTACTGTCTTATGTACATTTCAATGACTAAAATGCGCTACAATACCTTCATCTTTTGTTTAGAATCAGCTACTTATCACAGGTAACTGACGCCACTTCCTTCTCATTCATCACCACAGCCCCACGGCGTTTTTACACAGTCGGACGCAAAGCGTCTACTGACTTCGGTGGGAAAGCGTAGAGTGGGTTGTTCCACTGTGCAAAACTGGACGGTCATTGGACAAATGCTGGGCTTTGTCCGGTATCTCTTGGGGTCTATGGCGCAGTGGCCTGGCTCGGATACTTCTGCATAATGATTGGATGATCTGTCTGAGGCAGGATCCCTTTTTGATTGACAGTGAAATGAACGAATCAGCGATCATTCTTTTGTTCTAGACTGATCCAGAGACTTTACCAATCCCCAGAGACTTTGTCTTTGGTAAAAACGACTAGGAACAGAGAGTAGAATTTACATATGAATGAATAAAAAATTTTAAAAAATGAGCTTCCCCTCCTTGATTGACCGGCATGCGCCACTGGCTAATGAGGATGATGTTAACGGTTCTTTAGGTTATAGAATGTAGAATTGGAGATAAATGCGAGGCGGGTTTAACTGAGTCGTTTACTGACTGAAAGACCGAGAGGTTGTTGTTTGTCCATCAATCAAAGCTTTGCGGTCATTATATCATTGAGGCGACACGCTGCTGGGCCGTCCCATGTATAGAAGCCTCTGAAGACTAAGCTCACCCCAAATTTAAAACCCTTAGAAAGAACAAACGCAATCTTTTGCTATTATGTGAATGACCATTGTGATGAGGCCAGTGGGTCACATGTTGGGCCCAAAGAGGGCGGCCTCTAATCCCAGAGTTCCTGCGAGGTCCCCTGGCGTCGCACCCGGTCACTAACAAGGGCTCCCAGCGGAGCCATTAGAAGAGGAAAAGCCAACAAAGGCCGTCATTACACACTCCTTATGGGCTGGGGGTGGCATGCTGGACACCACCATGACAAAAGAACACTGACCCACCTCTCCCCCTCCAGCACCATTAAGCATCCATTCACCTCCAACCTCCAATACCCCCCCAGCATTCTATCACCATCCAGCATGATGCAGACACTTCCACCGCACGCAGGCCTGAGGGCTTCCACCTTCGTGGGCATGCCTGACTGAGGGATAGAGGGGGTCACTGGAGGTCTGAGGAGGTCTTGTTAACTAGGGAATGAATTACATAAGACAGTAATAAAGGAGATGTAAGTTACCACTGTCCGTGTCATAGGAGCAGATTCTTTCACCTGGTCAAGGATACCATCTTTATCCTTGATGATGGTCGTGGCAAGCATGCAGCCAATGTAGAGCAGTGTCTCTCCATTTTTGTGATGTCTGGTTTCACTTGCATGGTGGGTTTCCTTTTCTTTGATGCACTGCCATTTGGAGACTCTCTATTGCGCTTGGTCTATTGCCCATCAACTAGTTCTCCAGTGGAACCTTGGTTAGCGTCATTAATTCGTTCCAGAAAGTCTGACTCAAACCGAAATGGACTCAAACAGAATCCATTTTTCCCATAAGAAATAATATCAAAACATATTTTTAGTGTTTTACAATTAGTTTTACATGCGTCTAACAATTCAAAATGCATATAAATGATGAATGAAAGGGATAAATGAGCATTCATATTCTCAGATTACTTTACCATCACTGAAGACCTGATTCTTGACCTGACTTCCCAAAGACACAATGTGGCAGCGAGATCAGAACCTTCCTATTTGGACGTTAGTTTTTTCTTGAATTCAAAAGTTCCCAAACCCAAACCTCAAAGTAACCCAAAATGGCGCCAAAAGAAAGTTGCAAGTGCCAGTATTTTGATAAAGAAGGTGAGAAACAATACAGAATTCAAGAAATAACTCAAAACAAGACCTGGTTTTGAAGAGGGAGGTGTTGATCCCGCTGCCACATCGTGTCTTAGGGAACAGTTGCGTCTACAGTGAAGGTAAAAGTAGCCTTAAATGTTGGTTTATCCCTTTCATTTGTCACTTACATGCATTTACAATTGTTCAATGCATGTAAAACTATCATTTCAAAGCTAGAAAAAAACAATTCTGTTAACATTTTTGAAAGACAATGGCGACGTATCTGACTTCCGGTTGCGGTTGCTATTTTGTTAGCAAGCTAAGGATGCTAACAAGGAATTTTTGTGAGAAAAATACACTAATACCAAAACTGTCATTTTAAAACTATCAAAAAGTGTTTTTATGTTAACGTTTTTGAAAGACAACAACGACATGGCTGATTTCTGGTGGCAGTTGCCATTCTGTTAGCAAGCTAACTATGCTAACGAGGAATTCATTCATTAAGACCAAAACTGTAATTGTAAAACTATTTTAAAAAGTGCTTTTATGTTAACGTTTTTTTAAAGACAACCGTGATACAACTGACTTCTGGTCTTCTCTGAGGGCTGCACATCACGTCATTGACTGGAAAACAGATCGTTGATCGACGAAGGGCGAGGAAAAGATGGCGGCAGTGTTTTGTGAATTAGCTAGCGACCAAAGTTGTCCAAATGAATAAGCGGGCGGCGACGCAATGATGAAAAGGCGAGGGTAAGTAACGTGACGACGCGATGGGAATTTCGACAGCGTGTTCTCCCCACAACCCTTCCTAACCTCTCCCATTCTGCCCAGCGCTCCCAGTACAAACGCTCTTTGTGGGCCGGCCAAATAAACTTCATGGCACGCCGATTTGCATAAAGGCAACAAGCGACTACACTTTTTCTTTTTAGTCCTCTTGTGTGGGATAGGACTGCGTGCGCTCCTCCCTTCGCCACGGCCGAGGGGGGGAGGGCGCTGCGTGCAGGATGAAATGGACGTGGACGCGCTCGTTTCATGGCTACTCACACACACACTCACTGATGACGAGGCTCCCTTTTGAGCGTAATTAAACGAGGAGGCGCCTTCACAAAACGCTTTTGTCTTAGAGCGGCGGGAGGAGGCGGGGCCAGCAGGCGGGTGTAGGGGTGCTGCATATTAATTAGGAGGCCACGGTGTGAAAGCCAATCAGGCGTGTTGAACAGATGACATAGTGGGACAAATTTGGCGCTACTTTTTTTCCGCTCTCCCACGGAGGCGGCTGCGGCGGCGCAGGGATACAAGAGGGGGGCGTGCTGCCATTTCCGGGCCGCAGCGCCGCGAACAAAACGGGATGATGCGTCCGACCCAGCAGGGAGACGCATTGTGGATGTCCCCCCTGCAGGGGGAGATGTTGAGCTCCATGTTGTCTTTGTTATTGTCTTCTATGGTTTTTAAAGCACTTTCTTTACTTGTTTCATACCAGAGGATCATAACGTACAGTATAATAGCGATACAGTCGTCCTCGCAATATCGTGGTTGATATTGGATGAATGAACAAATTATCGTTGTGTGGTGGTAAATTATGATATGTAATGGTGATATGTAGTATTCTGGTCAATAGGCAGCAGTAATGACACAAAATATTGAGACTTTACCTTACATTACATTACCTTAACACTGCATGAAGTCATGAAATTAATGTCTGATATGATAGAGTGAAAAAAAAAGTACTCCTCCCATCCTGTGTGGAAGTGGTACATTTCTGGCTTCTTATCGTTTGAAGAAATACATCCAAGGCAAACTGGTTAGCTCGCTAGCTTGAGGCCCCCTTGAGTTGCTATGTGACGTAAAAAATAAATGAAGGTAACTATAGTGGTGCTATTTATGTCCCTGTGTGAAAAATTGTATTTACAAAGTCATAAACAGGTTTTCCATGCTCCAAATATAAAGCCAGAAAAAATTAAAACCAATCTAGCTTCAATGATGCAATGGTGCAATGGAGAAGTGGGGGAAAAATGTATCACATATTTTATTGGGCGATTCAAATGTTGGCGATAATGCTAGGTTGAGTGGTTGCAATTCTCCATTAAAAAAGGAGAGAAGAAAAAGCTCATTTTGTTTAGCTTTCCTAAAGAGGCAAGCATCAGGCAGAAGCGGTTGGAGTTGCTGATTCCCGGCCAGCAAGAGAAAAATATGTTATACCTGTCAACGGGACTTCACACGGCACTGTTTTGTGAACATGGGCCAATACGAAGCTGGACCATCCGCCAATCTGTTGCTCAAGTCCGACGGTTTTCCAACGTTACTTGGTCGTGTTGAAGGGTCAGAAGAGCCAGCTGTAAGTAACAATTTATCAGTGTCCTAACTGTGTTTATTTTGTGTAAGTAATGGGACAAAAGCGGTTGTGTAGCTGCTCTGTACAAGTCCAGAACTCAATACAAAAGTCCGAAAATGAGTAATAATAGAATTGAATGGATTGGGCACGGCACCACACTGTCAAAATATATATAATATAAATACAAAGTATACTTATTGAATTGTACTAATGGGGGATAGCGAGGATATTTTCTATTTCCTAGTGTGCCCATAAGCCCCGCCCTCCATTTCCTGCATCCACCAATCATGTCTTCTTGCCTGCACCTGAACTACAGAATTCCAAGTTTACAAAAGTATCCCGAGTGGCAGCAGGAAACACTTTGTTTTACGCAGCGTGAATGACGACAAAAGCGCACACAAAACGCCATTGAGAGCGAGCGCTCGGCGCTGCCCGGACAACAAAAAGCGTTAGCGCAGATTTAGCGTCACATCTGTTGGCACGGCGGAGCAATCTGGGTGTTCTAAATCAGGCCAAAGTGCTTCACCGACCAGGGTGGCAACGTCCGCTTCTTTGTCTTTCCTTCATTTTTCCCCCCCATGCTTGGTCGCCAGGTTTGTCGGCCATTTCCTCCACCTCCTTCTCTCTTCACACCAATTGAATTTGTCTTATTTGGTTTAATCTGTCCTCTTCTTTCGGGGCCTTTCACTGCCTCACGCTGCATGCCAACTTTGGCCTCCATCGCTGTTGTGCTCACCCCTCCCCCATTTTAGAGCTGCTGTCTTTGGATGTCCGCTGTTGGCACGGCCTTCTGAGCGCCGCGTGAGGAGGGGAAGCTGTGTGTGAGCAAACGGGTGCCCACGCTTGGCCCCAACGCCACAAAGGAGCCTTTCTTTGGCCCTCAATGGCCTCCATTAACGCTGTCGCGCTCACAGAGGCGGCCATTAGAGGCAGGAAGCTGGCAGGAGCGGCATGGCGGGAGACGTGCCAGAGCGCTAGGACAAGAGAACTGATGCACACTTACACCCCCAAAAGAACACATTACACTTTTATTCCCTTCGCCTTTGACTCTTTGGCAACATACATGCACTCTTTTTTTGGTGCACACATTAGATGGGGCAATGATGATTGCTAAACAAACGGTTAACACTGCAAACATCACTCAAATGCTAACATGGATGTTGTGAACAGCAGCACGCGTCCAAGCGGATCATTTCTTGGGTTGCCTACCAGGGTACAAATAAAGTTTTATTCAATTGCTAAAAAAAGCCTACAAAGCTGTGACTTTAGCAAGACAGCAAACGGAATGGCTAGTAAAACGACAGGTATGTGTAGATTTTGTGACAAGAAAATTGACAGGGCATCTTATACATTTCAACCAAAATGTGTCGATATTAGTGGCTATCTTCATCGTGAGACTAGCTTTAGCTGGTAGCATTAGCGTACTACCCTAAGCTGGCTAGCCTCGGATGGCTGGCTAGCTCTAGCTTTGGCTAACGTTAGCACGGTTAGCTGAAGTGAAGTCAGTGAAGTGAATGGAGGCTGCCATCTTGGGACGCCGCTGCCTCGGAGCTTCCATTTCCAGCCGACGTTGCTCTTTGACCCCCCTCCTCGCCAGCCGCCATCTTTATTACGCTGACGCGGTAACAGGTGCGTCTTTCATAAAAGTTGTCTCATTCCCAAAAAAGGGCCTGCGGAATACAATATTTGTTTGATAGTTAGCTGCTTTAGAGACCTGAAAGTTCTCCGACTTGTTGGTATGGTCTAAAAATGACGCGGCTGGATGGCGAGAGGGAGGGTCCGCCCTGCCGGGGGTGTCGAGAGCAGGTGGATAGGTTCAAAAGAGACGGGGGCGTGCGTATGACAGCCGGCGCCGGTCAGCATCCAGTGATCTAATGACGGGGCCGGCCTCAGAACTCTTTGCACGGTGCCAATTAACTCTGACGGGGTGGGGGGGCCGCAGTTGATGGACGTGTCTATTATTAGACGCCGCGTCTCAAAGAAATCAAAGGAACCAAAGTCCAGAAGGAAATGGCGACGGCGGTGTTGCTGTCTTCTTATTATACCAAGAAGTGACGACAAAAGAAAAGAGAATAAAAGTTGCTTCAAAGACGTCAATGAAGGTCTCCCACTGACACCCCCTTGTGCCCTGGTGGGCCCGCCTACCGTCAAGCAGGGGGCGGGGCTTGTTGATTGGGCTCCATTTCAAACGTTTCCATCACGTCTACCTAGAAGATTCACCCAGAATAATTAGTCAACTGTGCACTGAATTTAATTAAATCTCTGCTGCTTTCTTCTCAAGATACTTTTAGATAAATAGCTGATCAACGTGAGCTTTATTATCTTTGCAACGGCAGAATGAAGAGAGGCAGCCTTTTCTCCTGGAGTCGTTTCGCTGCCACGTGACTGCCTTTTTAATCATCTTCATGTGAGCTGACCTCCTTATGATGGAAGCGCGGATTAGCATGCACTAAATGAAATGCTAATAAGGACGTCGCCAAGTCTAGGATCGCATCTTGAAAGTCAAGACGAGAAGACGTTTTCACTTTTAAGTCGGCCTGCTGCATGCTAACATGTTAGCGACAAGGTCGTGTTTATGTTAAATACCGTCAAATGCCACTCTGCAGGAGACCCAAAACGCCCCTGAAGTCTCCACAAATGGAATAATGAATAATATTTGCTTCTAAACGCGCATCACAATGCATCTTTTCATCAATATGGTGTACAATGAATGTTGTTAAATGAAGTTTACAAACATGAGATCTCACATTTCTTATGACACGCACAGAAAAATGTCTACACCAAAAAACACTGGGTCGGGATTTCAGACAATTGCCGCTCAAACTATGCAAGCCAAACACCACAGATAGCTCACAGTCCTGCGGAAGGCACAGGGAATTAGTCCCTAACAACAACATAGCTGGTTATGTTTGTCGCCTTTTTTTGTGTGCAAGAGACCCGTCCTACAATCAAATGTAAAATGTAGTGTAGCGTTTCTGTAATTCAGTTTAAATGCTTAAGGAATAGCTTTATTGTAAGAGCTTTATTGTAAGAGAGAGGCAACATTTTTGGAGTTCAATGTTTTATTTATTTACAACCTTTTATTTCCAATTACCTTTATTATTGTCAAATTTATTTCTAAATGCCCAAAGCACGGTGCATGGTTACAATACTGTTGAAGTTCCACTCTTCTGATTACTTAAAGATTGTTCAGAAAAAATGTGTTTTAAAATAGTACCAAAAAATAAATAATATTCTTGATTATATAATGCATTTAATACGCAGGTTACCCAATGAATGAACAATGCACATTTTTAAAATAATATATAAATATCATAATTTATGTATATATTTGTAATGCATATAATGTAAAACTGTATATAATCATTTACAAATAAATGTAATGGTGAATGAAAGGCTCTTGCATTCTGCTAAATGTGTTTGGGGCAGATTCATGTTTATATGTCGGAGGATTATCTTCTCTCCTCATATATGTGAGCATGTTTTGTGTCTGTCTATGTCCCACCACTGGAGGAGGATTAAAGTTAGCCTAATCTCCTCCTCCTGCTCCTCCTCCTCCTTCCCTATCCTCATCCCTGTTGAGATGCCGCGGCCTCCCTGCAGCTGCCAGGTTGTGTTCCGCTTTATTCATGAGCGAGAGGGACGAGGTGGCAGCTGTTTGTTTACGCGTTCCCACGACTCGCTGCCAATTAAGCATCTTCATTCCGTCAGCCGCTTGTCTGCTCCGATTAGGAGCTCCTGAGTAGACGAGAGCAGAGCGAGAGGCCTCCTCGTGTCCTCGTCTTCTCCTCCCAGAACTTCTCTTTTACACAGCTCCACGGAAAACTTGAACATCCTCCCATCCTACGTGACCCTGGAGCAATCAAGACAGGGTCTGAAGGCCGAGCTGAACATTTTGAATTGTTAAGAAAAAAATGCAAATATTTTTGTTTAAATAATAATTTCATACAATACACACATGCAAGCATTATTTTTCAATTCAATTCTTATTCTTAAAGTCAACAGAGGATTGATATTACTCAATGCAGTATTGCCAGCTTCCTGCGCGTGCAGTACCACAAGCAGCCGCTAGAGGCTGGACTAAAAACAGCGTTTGTCTCCCTTCCAAGTCTCATTACCTCTATGTGTTAAGTGCATGCTGCACCTTTATAGAAAGTATTTTTTAACTGTTATGTTCTTGTATTATGAATTATGCATGTGTGTTAATATCATATTTGACGCAGGAGATTGCTTCAGGTCATGTGTGTTTTTATCTCAACACACACGTGTCTTCTTACACTCTAAGCTAATGAACATGCAATATATAATAATCATGTATTTGTTTGTTTGAAAAAAAATGCTTAAGTTAATGTTCAGGACTGAAATAAATAACAAAAAATAATGTTATTAATGTTTAATGTGGTTTACTAGTTTAGCTGTAAATATGTTAAAATCCCACTAACAAAAAAAGGATCACCACCACGATGTAATCTGTTTTTTTTTTTTTGCCACCGTCTGGACCACATCTCCACGTAGGCGGTCACCACAACACTTCATGTCTGAAGGAGCACTTTGGAAAAGTAGGGACAAAGTAAGTTCCATAAAGGCATGCTTGGAAGAGCTAGAACTAGTCCTCAAAAATGGACACGCTCTAAAATTGTGTAGAAGCGGCTAGAGCTGCATGAAAACATTCTACTTGTTCTTCACTTCTTCTCACAAGTACTTTTGTCCACGTCGTTAAGTTGTGCAGGGTGGGGTTTAATCAGGTCGTTGCTGACAGATTCTTAATTCATCCACACTTTGGTGCATCTTCTGGTGGATTTATTGTCTCCCGGCGGTGATTCACGACTGTGAGATTCTGCATCCATACGTTTGTGGCGCAGACATCTCTGGAATGATAACTTGTTTGTGACGGAATTAACATGAGAAAGCGCCTCCGACTCGGTGCACTTCTTTGACCTCTGACCTCCTCTTTATGCCAACCAGACAGCAAATTGCAGCGGCCTTGGCAGTGGCTCTCCTGTGCTTCTCCAGTGGAAAAGGGGGATGGGGCTGAGGGGAGGTTTAGTCAAGTCATTTCATAGCAAAGTCAATTCCCATGCACCCTCCACAAACACACAACATCTCACACGCTCCCACAGTCCCAACTAGACATGCCAAAGAACGCCCCCTTCTCACTTTTCCCCGCCCCTTGTCCGCGTTTTAATGAAGAGAGGGGAACCCATGAAGAAACATTATTAAGGGGACCGCCACTTTGCATGTGAGGCTTAATCCCATAGTGCTGCAGCGGGATGGCTAACATATGCGGAGTATTACGGCCGCATCGCATTGACGGCGCCATCAATGGCGTCCTCTGTTTTACCATCAAAGCCTGGGAACGTCTTTGTGCCAGCCGCCCTATGCTAATGTCACGTCTGCTCTCTGGCGACAACAATGTTAGCTGCGCTCCAATATGTTGTAACTCACGCTTCCCCGTGGCAAAAAAACATAAAATACAGCTTTGATTTCTTATCTCGCCACCAAAAAATGTGCTTGCGGACGCTTTTTGGGTGAGAATGAGGTTGATAAATATTGCACACGTTAATGAGGTCATCAATCTATCACTCAGCTGCAGACAAATCTGCTTCCCGATTTAAGTCCGCTTCATGTTTTATTTCAGGGAGAACTTTGAAAGGTTCCCGTGGATGGAGGATGTTTGACACCGTCGTCTAATCACGTGCAGCCGGGCAGGGGGTGTGACTCCCCACCTTGTTGAACCAAGGCTGATGTCGATGTCTTACTGCAAGCTTCTGACACAACATACCACTGACAAATTTCTCAAAGCACCTTAAGAATGAATGATGACCATTACTTGAGAAGGGTAGAGCGGTCGTCTGCCAACCTGGTGTTTGTGCAGGTTCGATTCTTCGTCCTCCTGTGATTGTATCAATGTATGTCAACGCCGTCTGCTGATCATTAAAGGAGGGAAAGCTAATGCTTTTCCGGCCTATATCATAACTGTGTCACATTTGTAAATTTTTAATTAGTCGTTTTTGATAAAGACAAAGTGGCTGGGGATCGGTAAAGTCCACTCTTCGCGTGGCCATCGAAGTTAGTAGACGCTCAGCGTCTGACTGTGTAAAAAGGCCGTGGTTCTGTGGCAATGAATGAGAAGGAAGAGGTGGCAGTTACCGGTGCTAAGTAGCCGATTCTGAACAAAAGATGAAGGTATTGTAGCACATATTTACTCAATGAAATGTACACGAGGCAGTACATTTTTTGGACATTTTAGGGGAAGCACAGCTTCCCTTGCAGTCTTAGAGCAATCGCCACTGATGTATGCGTACTTGGGCAAGATGTGAACCCACATGCCGCTGTTCCTGATGCTGCGTCAGCAGGGGATTTAGGTGACCATGTCAGGAAATGACATTGTCCATTTACGGTAACCTAAAACACACAACCCATCTCCTGATGGGTTAAATAATCTTGATGAAAAGAAAGAACCATCAATGGAAATCATAACACCCACTCACAATTGGGTTCTGCATCAAAGCGGGAAACTGAGCTCGGATGTGAAGTGTATGGCCTCCACATGCCTTTATGCACTCCCTACATTGTCTAAGCATGCTGCAGATTACACCACAGATGGCTTCTTTGTGGATTTCCTTCATCAAGTTAGGTCCTGGATTCTTGAGGTAATCCAGTCCCGGGTGGAAGGAACCTGGGCTGCCTCCCTGCGAGGTTCTCCCAGTCCATCGTGGGTTTCCCTCCCTCCCTCATCCCCAAAACAGCCACGTTCAGCTAATTGGACACTCTGAATGTGAATGGTTGTTTTCTGTGATTGACAGGTGACCAAGCCAGGGTGTACCCTGCCTTTCGCCTGAAATCAGATCAGATCATCCTGAAAAGGAGAAAGAATGAATGATTCCAGTTGTAAGGTCACGCGGTCAGATCTCGAGAAAAGCTATTTTCAGCCTGCAGCATCTTTGCAGCTGTGAGTGTCTAATCACCAACACTGAGTGGTGATTGCTCATTGTCCTGCGAGCGGAGACTGGAACTGGGCTGCCATCAGGAGGCCATCAAGATGTTCCATCCTATGCTGTTGCTCAGTCACAAGCGTGTAGGTCAAATGAGAAGCTGCTTCCACGGCTGCTTCCTCACGACCCCTGCAGGCTTCAAACAGCGATTTAGTGCCAGCCTTGATCCGCCACAATGGTGGTTTTCATGGAGGACCAATGTCCACTCCGAGGTCCTCATTCCTTTGTGGGCTGCGTTCAGGTGCGAGCAGCCGTGTTGGGAGTGAAACGGTCGCCGTGGCTACCACTTTGAAATGTCATTTCCGATCATGTGCACTAATTGAAGGAACGGAGGGGCGCAAAGGCCGGAATCAAGCGGGATGACCTTTGGGGTTTGACCGTCAGGGTTTGCGAGTCAGTGTGCAGAAGGCATGAGCAGAATGGAAAGGGGTGTACAGAGAAGACAATTTAAAGTCCTTAAAACCCGCCTCTCCTCTTCTACCTCATTGTATTTTTCTTGACAGTACGTGACGGTCCCAAACAGCAGGTGGCAGCAGTTGCAGTGTTGTGCTTCCACATACAGCAGAATTCACTCAGGATACATTTATTAGCAGGACTGGAACACACTGAGAGCTGCTTCTCATATTTTTGAGAGCTGCTTCTCATATTTTCACCTCCTTATTTATCTCTATGAGATAATCCAAATATGTGGAAATATCGCTCAGTATGATACAGTGTTGTTCCATGACTATCTCCCTAATGGTAAAGGCGGAATGTTTGTTTTTGATACATTTTCCGATCACACACACGCATGCACCGGTGTAGGGCGAGCCGCTGTGTAATCCAATCAGAGCTACTGAATGAAGCGGTAGGCGGGGGTCATGTGGATTAGGCCGTACAACAACTAACCGAGCGGATCCCATCCATGGACACCGCCGCTCCCAGGAGCATTTGAGTCCCCTCAACCCCCTACTGCAGGAGGAGATGTGCTGAATTGTACTTGTTTGAATAACATAACTTTTTCTGCAGCAAATGCATAAACTAGATTTAGACTGAGTTTACCAAAAATCACATAACATCAGCATATACAGTACAGTATATACTTTTTCGGGACTTCAAAGACTTAACAGCATTTTAACCTTTACTGACAATCTTTGACCCAATAAAAATGATCTATGAACCATTTGGGGTAAAAGCAAAGTTAGATTTGGACGTCGCTGACCTCAGCAATATTTTTAAAGACGTTCATAGCGGTGTCATGGTGCCTTGCTGATGTGCTTTTGGACTAAAGTGAATGCTGATGTGTGCGTGTTTGCATCGTGTCCAGTGTGACATGGAAAAAGAGGTAGGGAGTTCTGCCAATGGAGATACACACATGCTCACATCTTGTTTCCAAGGCAACCGGGAGCTGTGCAAAGAGCTTGAGCATGGCACCGAGTGTGCGTGTGTGTGTGATGTAAACAGACAGAAACAGTAAACAAGAGAGGACCAAGTTGTTTGCTTGTTCGGTTTGCTTTGATGACAATTAGTAACTCACTTCCTGTCATGTGACCATAAACACTTATGCTGTGTCTCATATGGCGCATTTACATTGCACTTAATGTTTTGAGTGCATAAGTGCGTTCACTATGAGAAGTACCGCAAAACGCTGCGCGCTGCCTGCGTGGTGCACATAAAAATGCTCAACGTGAGTGTGAGGCGATGGACATTTACCACCATCAATAGTCACCATTTTATGTATCAGAAGAGGAGCACCCCGTAGCGATAATAATATAAATCATATTTTTTTTAATTTGATTTTTAATGTTTGAGAAGTTCAGAAATGAGAAAAAAATCTGGCAGATGTTTTAATCCAAATCCAAATGTTACCAATAAGGCTGTGTCGAATGGTACCAATTCATTGTTAAAAAGGAGAGAAGAAGAATATTTTCAGCCATTGTCGTTTTGGCCAAATTTAACTATTTTCAAGCATAAATAAGTCTAGAATAGAATAGAATGATATGTAGTACTCCACGTTTTTTGCCAGGTGTCAGTAATGTTACTGTCATGTTCAGTGAGACATACAAATGTCAGATTTGTCAGGCTTTTGTTGCAGTTTTGAAGTATATCTCAACATATTCAATAATCCCTAATGAAAATATAGTCTACTGTTGCTGCAGTAACCCACGCCAAGCTGAAACTCAACTCTGGACCCCCAACATCACTTCCTGTCCACCCGCTACTCACTTCCCCTATTTATAGCAACGCGCACGAGCACAAGCCTTTTTTATGTCTTAAATGACTTATTTACTCTTATTGTGTCTCCTATATTGAGTAATAAGAATGTAAAGTTGACAATAGGGGTGTTAGTTTATATCTAGAGGGCTATAATAATGTTCAAAAACGCATTTAGAAGGCCGTAAACGGGTTTTCTCTGCTTTTACTGCAAAAATATTCATTTAATAAACAATTCTACATTGCAAAAATTCACTTATCACGGCCGGTGATAGAGCCAATTAACCGCAATAAACGAGGGATTGCTACACGTATTCCATTTGCGACACAGAATTACACTCTAAGGGCATCGGGGAAATACGTCCATTGTTTGTCAGGACTTGTCACTTGCTTTAAAATTCCTATTCGTCCATCTTGGTCCATATGTGTGATGTCCCATTAAAGAGCCAGCAGGTCGAATTGGGGATCAGAGGTCATCCAGTGGGCATGTTGTCTTACTTTCTGTGAGGCCACTAAAAAGATGTGACGACACACTTCCTGGCCTTTGACCCGCCTTTGTGCACAACCAAGAGAGGTGACAATCAGGAAGGGAGGAGGGGGTCAGCAGAAATGTTAAGAGGTGTTTTATGGGGTGACTAACATGGTCGGCTTGACCTCTGACCCCTCCCCCCCAGCCTGGTCACAGAGGAGAAAACAAACATATGCAATTTGAAGTCACAAGGTGGTCTTTGAGTTCATGAAATGCATTTGAACTTTGACTCTCTGGTCAAGATTAGCCACGCTAATCGCCACCCTGCCACCCCCCGTGAAGGAGGCCAAGCAGTTTATCCAAGCTTGAACCCAAATTTCACATGGAAGTGCTTCACTCAGCATCACGTCTCTTCTTTCTACGCCAAATTGTTCGCATTCGCTCGGAAGCCTCGTTAAAGTTGCTGTTGGCACATTTTATTTTATTACACATGCACATTGTTACTTGTTTTGGGAAATGTCAGACTGGGTCATCATTTTACACCTCGGTTTGCGTCATTAATTAATTCCAGAAGGTCCAACTCAAACCAAAACAATCCATTTTCCCTACCAGAGATAATGCAAATCCAAATAATTCCTCCCGGACATCCCAAAAATGTTAATACTACTTTTTCCCAGCAGTTATTTTGAGATGTACATTTATACTTTGACATGCATAAAACAATGATAAACACACAAAACAAAAATAAATGTTTGGTTCAGTTCAGGTTTCCATGCTAACACGCGCTAAATCGGAGGTTTGATGCTAAAAATAGATCAAATCACGCTGTGTATTGATAACACAACGAGTTGTGTCCCATATTGTACGCTAACCAGGAAGTGTATGAAATCCGCTGAAAAATGTTTGCATACATTTTCGATATAAGCCGAAAAATACGCTGAAATTCGATACGATATATACCAGGCCCGTGCAAAATTCAGAATTTCCGAATTCAATTCTATTCAGTGGATGAATTTGAATTTGAATTGACTCCACCCCACAGGAAGTTTCATTGAATTGGAATTGCAGGAAGTGGAAGTGAATTCAATGCAATTCAGAGAAATTATTCTCATCACATATTATAGAGAATGAGATACTTTTAGCACACATTTGTTTGCAAGCATTACTACTACTACTGCTAAGTGCTGCTCTATCCTCCTATCCAACAATTCGTACAATTTTACACTTTTAATTATCTACACTTAACTATGTACTATAATAAAATCCATAAAATAATTTCTTTATAAAATGCATATTTTTAATTAATATACTCTATAGCTTCATTGTTACATGCACTTTAAATATACATCATGAATTTTTTTGCAACCAATTCAAATTCCAATTTGAATGCTGACTTGGAATTTAGAGGTCATTCCCAATTCAGTTCTGAATTTTGCACAGCCCTGTTGCATACTGGGAAATGTTTCTAATATTTTGACCCTCTCATGTAGCTAAATGATGCGTGATTGTGTAAAGTCACAAGAGACGAGGCGACATCAACTTAAACAACCTTGTGGTGCGCTTCCTGTCAGACATCGAGACGTCGGTGCTGATGCTGCGTGAGGACGCGGGGGGGCTGCGTCGCGCCCTGTCGACTTGAACTTGAACCCTCGGAGGTCCCCTTGACCTCGCCTCCTTTCCCGTGCTCCTTCGTGCCCTCAGCGGCGGTGGCGGCTTTTGTTGAGCTGTCGGCATTAACTCTCCATCCCGCCCCCCCTGGGTGGTGGTGGGGGGCGGAGGGGGTGTCCTCTTCAGCCTCTTGGCCTTGTGATTCTACACCCATCTGGTGTGAGGCAAACCCCACTGGGGAACTTTGCAGAGCGTTAATCTGAGCCGGGGGCCTTCATTCTCACATTTTGGGACGTGAGGTTGGTTCCTTTATTTTGGGGTGGAGGTGGCCGTCAGTGATGCTGAAGGTGACATTTAACTTTGACTTCTGGATTTAGCAACATGCGATGATGTGGTTTACCTTTACTGGCCAGTAAAAAAAGAAACATGTTAGCTTGTTCTCCTCAAATGTTGGCGTGACTTAGGAAGAGGCGAGGAAGAAGAGAAGGAAAAGGAGGAGGATGGGAATGATTTAATCCGCTAATTTTTCTCAGGTCTTTTGGCCGCTAACAGGCAAGCGTAATGGTCCTTCAAGTAATGGAATCAGCCACTCAAGCAACACGCGCGCTCGCCAGCGGCCGCACGCACACACATTGAAAGCACGCCTGCTTTGCATATGAATGACATCACCGTAAAGTTGTCTTGGGGAGGTTTTGGGCGGTTGGGGGGCCGCGGCGACGTAGCGCCATGAAAGGGAAAAACATTAGTCAAAACGCTTCCCGCTTCATTCGCCTGCCGCGGCCCAACTACTTGACATTCCAGCGCAGGAGCGCGGCTGGCCCTCCGGGATACTATTCTCTCTGATCTGGGTGCGACTAGCCAGGCCTGAGCTCAGTATTACTCAGTTGAATCATCACTAACACCTTTTGCATTTGTGAACAGACCTTTCACTTCCTATTCCACACATAAACTTCCTTCATGTTTGACATTGATTGATGTAAACAATCAGGTTAACTCAAGGCTTCGCTAACGGGCTTAAACAGACTGAGTGTGTTTTATACATTTCTTGTTAGATTTCGTGGGCTACAAAACCATATTAACTATAATAACGAGGCTTTTTTTCCTATAGGAAAGAATGTAAATCCAATTAATTCGTTCCAGACACACAAAATAGTAACAAAAAATGAATGTTATGGAAAATAATTATAGTTTTACAGTTTTAAATGATGAATTGTTGGAACTTATTAGAAGGATTGCTGCCAGGACAGTAAAAAAGCATGTACGTCAAAGAAAAAGATGCTTTTTGGAAAAATCCAATGCTTTTTCTTACCCTGTTAAAATACCTGTACTGTATTGTTTACAGCGTGCCTTCATCAAACTTATTGTTGATGTGGACTTCCCGTACATCCTGGCGAGAATAAATGCAAGTTCTCAGCTTCTTCATGAAATTGCTGCCACTTTTTCCTTGGCCCCATGGCGGATGATTTAGCAGAAAAAAACATGCACGGGCAGTGAGTTAGCAAAGTGTAGGGCGCTTTGTTTGGGCACTCGATTGTGCCGAACGATGCAGTACAGGGAAAAGGGATGAGTTTTGGTACGTGAAATATTGTACGGTGTGGGAAAATCAAGGTTTTAGTTGTTTTTCTTGGCTTGGCCATTACAATACCCATAAAAGTCATCATTATGCCCAATAAACCATAGAATTAAGTCATCATAAGAGGATTCAGACAAACAAAAACAAGCTAGGCCTATTTCACTGTCAATTTTACACAATCCTGCTCCTTCATCAACCCCACTGAGCAAAGTTGGAAAAAAAACTTTGTGCTTTTGTACATTCGAAGAAAAGTCCCTGGCATTGTAGAAGGCATGGAATAACATTAGCGTTGACGTATATTTTTGAAAACGGAGATTCGAACCCTAAACCTCCTGACTGTGAGGCCAACATGCTATCCACTCATCCACCGTGTGGCCATGCTACTGTTAATTACGTATATTGCTGCAATGGATGTATCAATTATAAAGTCAAAATTAAAAAACAGTAGTACTCACTTCAACCATCTGCATTTTTCCTAAACATTAAGAAATGAGGGCCGCACGGTGAATGAGTGGGTAGCACGTTGGCCTCACAGTCAGGAGGTTCAGGGTTCGAATCTCCGTTGGGCATCTCTGTGTGGAGTTTGCATGTTGTCCCTGTGCGTGTGTGGCTTTTCTCCGGGTACTCCGGTTTCCTCCCACATTCCAAAAACATGCATGTTAGGTTAATTGGCGACTCTAAATTGTCCATCGGTATGAATGTGAGTGTGAATGTTTGTTTGTCTATATGTGCCCTGCGATTGACTGGTGACCAGTCCAGGGTGTACCCCGCCTCCCGCCCAATGTCAGCTGGGCAGCTGGGAAAAGTCAGCATACCTGCAACCCTAATGAGGATAAGCGCTATATAAAATGAATGAATTATGAAAGGAACTTAGGTTTTGGAAGCAAATAAGGTGAGTAATTTCAGATCTGGCAGGTATTCTAATCATTTAGCCACCACTGTATATACAGTAATTATTTTTTTCCAATGTGATTGTTAGAATTATCATGATTATTATTATTATTATTGTTATTATTAGTAGTACTGTTATTATTATTAATATTGTACTTTTTTTTTCTACTGTACTGTTATTTCTGGTCAAGACATCTGATCATTCATGTCCTTTGTAATAATCCTGGGCAAATAAAAGCCGACCTGTTGGATTGCTTTACCATATAATAAAAATAAACATCCTGTATCTCAAATGTGCGTATGACAAAACATACACATTACTCACACTGAATTTCTTGCATGGTTATTGCTTCAGCAGCGTGTTGGTGCTGCCCTCAGCTTTTAAACATTAATAGGTTGTGATGCTGAATGTCCACGGGTGCTTTGTTTTATAGAAAATGTTTTCGAGCTTGTAGATATATATGTAAAGCAGTATTTGATAAAGTACAATAGAGAGTACTTCCAAAGGAATGTTGGCCCAACTACAGCTGTATTTATACTATAGATGATATTTTCACTGGAAAGGACCAAAACATTTTTAATTGTGGAATGGATGAAGGTCATTTTCCCGACTAAAGGATGATACCTGAAGGCACCGCAATGTTTGTTTGCAAATTGCGTGTCCAAAGCATCCGTCCCGTTATCGTCATTTGTTTATATTGTATTGTATATATTTGACCTTGTCCGTCTCATCAGCGTCCACAGCGCAGTGACGAGCAGACAAGGAGGCCGTGGAAGGATGCCCGCCGTCTCTTGGCCCTGACATCCTCTCGCATGGTCTGTCCTAGCGACTGACTTCCCTCCAAAATCACAGAATAGCCCCCCAGGAAGACATTCCTGCATACCAATGGTGATTGTGAGGATGTTGTGAAAGGAGCAGCAGCACCCAAGCTGCTTGGACGTGAACCAAAAACCGCCGTTTGGACTCCCGAGGCCCCTCCGAGGCCCCTTTGAGGCCCTTGTGTGCTTGTCCATCAAAACCAGGTTTTTGATGCAGGCGGGTCAGCGCTGTCTCCGTCTCTTAATTCCTGGATGCTGCGAGCGGCCATTTTGCGCACCGCCATCTAAGTCACTCCCACTAAGGCCGCGGCAGAGTCCCTAAAAAGGCAACATGGCCGTCGGCTGCTTGTTGGCCTTGATGTTAGCGCGTTCCCCTTGTTTTTAATAGTGCCGCTCCCTTCATTAAGGCACATTGTACTGCTCCAATG
Organism: Oostethus manadensis; assembly: GCA_024372805.1. Lineage (NCBI taxonomy): Eukaryota > Metazoa > Chordata > Actinopteri > Syngnathiformes > Syngnathidae > Oostethus > Oostethus manadensis. Next base: position 874,928 of record QODF01000250.1, on the reverse strand, counting down.
CCTTTGCTTTTGGCACCGTGACAGAGAATCAGATTACGATGGCCGTCACGCTGCCAAGAAAAATGGCGGCAGAGGGCGGGCAGGCAGGCTGGCGCTGGCTCTGCGGAACGTGGACGCCCGGCATGTAATGTAATCGCTGCCCGGCCTGGTTAATAAGGCCACTGTAATATTTGCAGCTAGCTGATGTTTATGTTCAACACTGTAAACACGAGCGGGGGCGGGGGTTGGCGTTATAAAGCTTCCTCATTGAAGTAGGCCACACTTCATAAAAGAGAAGGAGCACAGCTGTACAGTAAAGGCGTACATTTCATTTGTTTCATACTCTGGCAGCGCTCTCCTTTGCATGACAATGCTAATGAATTGTGTGTATGCGTGTGTGTCTGTGTGTGGCGGGGCCATACGTGCACGGTAGCCATATGTGATGTCAGAGAGCAAATCACAAACCATACTGCTGCCGCGCACGTGAGCCCGTTCTCGCTGCGTATGTGTGTGTTAGCTTGCGTTGAACTTTAACAGCATGGAAAACACATGGAATGCAATTTTTTTTACATTCTAAACAAATCCGTTTTACCTCAAGAACTATGTGTTAGTTATAGAACCATGTGATTTCTCCCAGCCAATCAGCAAAGGAAGAATGGTATAATAGAAAGTTATAATTAAATTCAATTTTAAAAAACGCATGATATCATTACATCATTATTATAAATGTTATAATTGTATATTTTGAATGTCATGAAAATAGATTAAAATTTATTTTTATAATAATATTTTGTATTATTCATATTTGATATAATGTTAAAATTTATTTTTCCCTTAAGTTTCATATTTCCTAGAATAAAAGGTGTCCTCATGTGCAGAAAAAGGTAACTGGATCTGAAATACCAAACATTGTAATACTTTTTGTATACTACTACATTTATAATTATTATTTAGTATATAAATAGGATGAATTCTTGCTGTGTGTGCATCATGTGAATTGTTTTAATCAACATTTTATGTGTGGGAGTGAAGATATTAGAACTTAATTATTATTTATTACAAAATTGGGATTAAGTTGAGATAAATCCTGCATGCAAACATAAAAAAAACACAAACGAGTCCAAAGTTTGCATTGTTTTCACTGTAAACATTTATTACTATTGCAACACAGTCTTCATAAAAGGCACATTGGTGAACGCTCACAGTAAATTGTTGCAAAAAAACAGCACAAGCTAAATTATATAGCTAACGTTCATTAAAGGAATTTTTTTCTTAAAAAAACAAACAGATTTGGGATCACAAGTGGAGATTTCCCCGCCTGTGCAAAGAGATCAGAGGATTAAAACACATCATTTCAAGCTTTCCAGGCAGATAAGTCATTGTCTCACACTGGCAGCGTGCACCATTATCAAAAGGATATCCCGGTTTCTAAATGAGGCTCTAGAGTCAGTTTGCAAAAAAAAAAAAAAAAGCAAAGACAGCACAGACTGGACGGAGACGATTTAAAGTCATATTTTAAAAAAAATTGCATAGATTTTTAATGCTCATCAAAAAAATGCCACTTGCAGAAAATAACATAGAGCAAACTAGGCTATGATTGTTAGTATTGTGTGTGTGTGTGCGTGTGTGTGTGTGTGTCACAAGGAGGAAATGAAGGCGTGTTTGTGACTCCTACTGGCCACACCGCCGCTGCAAAGCCTGTGGGGAAAAGTGTGTGTGTGTTTGCAGCCACGTGCACAGTTCGAAGACGAGCAGTTGCATAGCGTTTAAAGACGACAGCTCCCTCATTGGTCGTTGTGTCAGCTGACACACGAGCTGTCCAATCACAGTGCAGTAAGATTCACTGCTGCCGTGGGTCTCACATTCACCACTCCAAGCCACGAAAACAAAATCCGGGCTACGTCGTCATTAGTGATGCGATTCATCATAGATGATTGTTTTTATTGATTACGATGTTATCACTACGATTGTGTAAGCATTTGGAGCGCTGATCATCATGTAGTCCAACAGGATGGAACAGAATCAGCCAACAGTCCACCCTGGAGAGTCCAGAACCTCCATCGATTCAAGAACGTCATCCTTGGCTCCGATTGGACAAAGGAGGAAGCATCCATGTGACCAGGTCCCGCATTCCTCAGCTCGCTCGGCCAACATCAACCTGGAAAAACAAAGACCACGTCGTGTCAAAGAGAGCTGCCTGTGTGAAAGGGTACTCCTCTTGTGTTGAAAGCAATTGTTTTAGTGGACGAAATAGACCTGGCAATTTTTTTTGGTCTTCAAAAGTAGCATTTGTTAATATCTCGTTCCGGAAGTCCGCGGGTGTGCCCATAAAGACGTGTCCGCTGAGAGTGAGGGAATGCTGTGTGTTGAGCGATGAAAGGTCCCGGGAGGAGACTGGTACGCGGCCACGCTAATACCAAAGAGCAAGCATGTGACGCGGCCTGAGCCGAGCCCGGCCGCACTTCAGAGGCTCAGACAAACAGGTCTTAGCGCGGGTCAGCGAGTGCACGCACGGCCCGCTAGCATGCTGGGACTTGAGATAGCATGGCTGCGTCACAGTGGCGTCGCCCAGCCGGTCTGATCGGGGAGGTGATGCCGGTGAGAGAAGGAGGGTGGGGCTGCCGTTGGCATCCCAAAAGGAACTTTGTTGATTTATTGTCATGCTTTGTTGAGGGAGCTACAGTGAAGACTCTTATTATTGGACAATTTACCGCCGCAGCATGTGGTCTCACCAAGACATGGAGAGGATGAGTGTGTGTGTGCGTGCGTGTGTGTGTGTGTGTGAGGACGGCACCACTAATTAAGAATGTAAACGAGTGTGAGAGCAAACGTCCAGCCTCAATTCACTCGCTTTTTATTTATGCTGCCTCACCTCCTCCCGCGCTAAAAGGTCTCTTCACTCTTTACTGAGTGAATAGTTACGATGTCTCATCATACTGCCCTCCCACCCCGCTGACGCCCCCCACGTTGTGAATAGGGGACCCAATTGAGCAAACAGTCAGGCTGTCAGCTCAATAGGAGGTCTGGCCGTGAACTTCAAGTCCTTCCCAAGCCCCCCCAGTCGTCATGTGTATGGGAAAGGAGGAGATGGGGGGTGTAACCAGACTTTTGGGGGCGCCCCTATGTGCCAGTGCTGAAGGAGGGATCCCTGCCACAGTGGTTCCCAAGGCTGGTGAAGGAGGTGGAGGGGCTGGAGCAGCTGGGGCACCCTCCCCTCCTGCAGTCTAGTTTGGAGGGGACAGTGTCTGCCCCTCTGCCAGTCCTCATCCTCCAACCCCGCCCCCCGTCCCTTACATACAAAGATCCAGACACAAGCTGCTGGCCGTGTCCCCCCATTCTAAAGCGCCTCCCCCTACCCACACACACACACATACACTACCTCAAGCAGCTCCCAGGCTCCTCATCATCTCATTAGCCTGCGCCCGCCACTCCACTGTCTGCAGCCCTGCATTGTTTTGAGCTCTGCATAATTTACACAGTAAATTGAGGACGCCCCCCACCCACTAGCCCCAGCTCAATCTACCACCTGTTAAAAGGAGCCCGGCCCGTCATTAGCGCGCCTTGGCCAAACAAACTCCGAGATGGAGGACGTCTCGTAAACAAACGACCAAGTTCAACGTCGAGCTCGTTAAAGCACCCCACTGATGACACACGGGAGCTCTTCCTTGAGGGCGATTATTAACAGCAGACACCTTAGCATCAAAAATGGCGGCGACGGCTTGGGCCGCGAGGACAATATGGTGCATTGTTTACAGGCCGGCTTAATCGGCACTCGTTAATTAACGCTAGCTGGATGTAAGCGGTTTTGTAAGTTGCGAGCGCTACGCGGCATCCGCACGCACACACGCAGGCATGCACACGGAGAACAATAGTCCACTTGTCACACACTCTTATGAGACCACCGCTCACTTGTTACTTTTACTCCATGACTATTCCTGTCTATACTAAAATATATCGAGGGGAAACATGAATGTGCAGAATTCACCTGAATTTTACCTACAAAATTGACCTAAAACTTTGTAATTTTGTATTTTATGTTATTTATTATTTATTTGTATTTATTGGACAATCATTGAAATACTGGAGTTGGACTATTAACTGTTTTTATGGTCATTATCATTGTAGCTGATTAATATTAATGATTTTTTAAACCTAATATTACTTATTTTTTATTTATTCAAATAAAAAAATGTTACTTGTAGAACAAAAATCAGAGAAAAATATAGCTACAATAATTGTCCAGTAAAATTGTTTAAAAGAACGTCCTGTCAAATAATAATAATAATAATATAATAGTGTGAAAGCTCCAATGCTACACAGCACTGTTTGGGATCCTGATGTCACGTTTTGTCTAAAAAAAATGGCTGCCGTCGTTGCCCGTGAGGATGGCACCACAAGAAAAGATGGCGGCTGGGAGCACAGACGCCCGCTGAAAGCCTCCAGAGAGCCGCTTTGAGCGCCGAGTGGTTTAATGCGAAGGCACAAAACACACCACGCCCACATGAATGTCGCAATTAAAAAGGTGATTAAAGGAAGCAACAACAGCCTGCTGGCGGGCAAGGCCGGGCGCGGCGTGGATGGAGGGAGGTGATGCAAAGATGGCGGGCGCTGCAACTTCCGTACCTGCACTGGCGGCTGGTCCGCTTCCTTTTGGTGCCAGCGTGGCTCTAAGATGGTGGCGAGCTGGGAAGAAGGGCAGCGCGCTGAGGATGGAGCGCAGGAGGAAGGTAGGAGGAAGAGGAGGAGGAGGAGGAGGAGGAGGAGGGGAGATGCCATGCAGAGGAGGAGAGAGGGAGGACAGAATCAACAGAACCCCCCCCTCCTCATCATCATTCTTCTTCTTCTTCATTTCACATTTCAGCATCCTTTGGCCAGCATCACCCTGCATGGAACACAAGGAAGCAAAGATCAGAGGCTGCCATTTTTCTATCAAAACACGCATGTGGAGTCGGGGCGGGGGTTGGGGGTGAACCCCCAATGCAACACACACACACCTTTTCATGTGTGTTCTCATGGTACAGTCTGCCCCTGAGCATGCAAATGACTTTCATTATGCAAATGCATGCAAATCAGATCCAAGCATGTGAGAGAGCCATTGAATGAAAGAGCAGAGGAGACGACAGGACAAGAGAACAATCCTCGAGCGTGGCGGGAGTCGTCAAATTAGCTACAAAAAATTGAAAAAGTAGCTCTTAGGACGCATTTTAGGATATGCAACCGTTGTCGTTTTTTGCTGGCCAGGGTAAACACGAGTCCTTTGTTGCTAAGCTAACGAGGCAGAATCATTGTGCAGCCTGTGCCCGTCAGTCACCGGACGAGTTTTCTGCATGTGGGTGTCCACGGCGAAGGGGTACGGTTAGCCCAAAAGCTAAGCTAACTGCATTTGTGCAGCCACGCTGAATAAGCGCCGTTGGCTCAAAGCTAGCTAACTGCCACAAGGGCAACGCTCATCTTATAATTAAAGAAGTAATTCCTGCAGATTGAAAGCCACGAGAATGTCGGCGTGGTGCTGGTGCAGGCTAGCAGGTGGGGTGTGCGTCGTCAACACGTCCATTGAGGAGCAGCGACAAAGAGAGCTGACTAATGAGTGAAGGGGTGTGGTGGTGGGGGGCGGTCTCTCTTGTCTGCTTCTGCCGATGCTTTTGTCTGAGGGTGTCACTGAGGGGAAGATTTGGTGCCAAAGTGGTGGAAAAAAGGGGTGACTTGGGAGTGTGAGAGAGTTGGGGGCGCTACGCACGGAGGGCGACAGGGGTGTGGTTGTGATGAATGGTGGCAAAGCTCGCCTAATTGGCACTTGACATTTTTTTTGCCGCTGGCATTGGAGTGGGCCGCCTTTCAAGCCTTCGCCGCATCCTCGCGCCGAAAAAGTGCCTTATGCAAATATGGCCGACGGGCTCCATTGTGATAAAATTACAATGGAATGGTCTGCGCTATGGAGGCCGGAGGTGCACGAGTGAAACACTGGCTGCTCCGCCGAGTCATTTTACCCGAGTCACGACATGTTTGGTCCTCACGCCGCCAATTCTTTATTTTTTGTGATGGAAAGTCACCCGTCACAGAGTGCCGGTGCAGAAACCCGCGCGTCTGCAACAAGTTCAGAAGCCGAGCTCTGGATGCTGGCCTGGCACCGTGAGTCAGTGAAACTCGCGTCTTTGTCGAGTACATGTGAGTCACTGACACTCCAGGAGACGTGAGTCTGGTTTTCATTGACTGCTTGTGAGTCAGTGAAACTTGGATCTTTGGTGAGTACCCCTAAGTCAGGTCTTCAGTGACTACCTGTGAATCAGTGCAACTGGAGTTTTGGCGACTGCACGTGAGTCGGTGAAACTTGAAACTCAGGTCCACAGCTAGTGCAGTACTTCCTGCTTCAAATAGACGTACACTCTTTTATCCAGATCCTCACCAAAATGCAATGGCTCCCTTCTATAAAGTTTTGTATTTTTCGTCTGGTCCTGTTATCGGTACTACTGTTTTATTCTGTCAACATGACACATTAAAACAATAAAGTTGGTGGGGACTGAACACGCAAGAACACTTTTTTGCAAAATTAGACCCCCCCCCCATACAAACATCAACAAAACGGTAAACAGGATTAAGAGGTTTTGGTGTACTTTTGAAGGATTCTGATAGCCCAAACAGGAAGTGCAATGTTTAGCAGGTGACTATGACTTTAGAGCCCCGGCTCCCTGTGTGATAAAAGTACACCTGTTATTGCTCACTTAATGTCTTTGTGACTTCTGCCGTCATCTGAGAGCAAGGGGGTGGGGAGTGGGCTGTTAGTGTTGTCTAAAATAACAAGATCTAGTCTTTGGACCAACATAGAAGCCATTTTCTAAACCCTGTTGGTGTCTGAAGAGGGAAAAAGTGAGGAGGGGCGGCATGGGCAAGAATCACTGGGTCTTATTGAGGAAAGTGTCTGGCTGCTCGGGCCCGGCGGGACTGAAAGGGAGGAAAAGGACCGCATTGTCCCTCGGTGACAAGTGGACTAGCTCTATTGACTGTAAAGTCTACTGCTGCTGGGAGCGGGAGGGGCGGTCACAATGGCTGTTTTTCTATTTGACACATAGAAGCTAAATCTGCTTGCCAAGTGCAGGAGAGCGAAGACAAATGCAGCTTCCTCTCTTCTCAGGGATGCGAAGGGACCAGGGAGGACCAGGAGGAGTCCCTCAGGACCACACCCACATCCAAACTTCCAAGCATCCAAGCTTTGTAGTCATGCACCAGAAGGGTTGGTGTCCACTTGTGTTCTAGTCTGACCACCCTACCTGTGGTCCAATCAGTCTGTCCAAGCCAAACCCAGACAATAACCACCATCGAACAGCCCCCTCTCAGGACTTTCACAGTCTGCGAGGTTCTGGAGGTAGATGTCCAGTCCATACTGAGCTTTTTCTTGCCCGTGGTGCCAAAGTGTGTTGCAGTTCTTTTGCTGTAAGAGGAGTGTGCTTCAGGCCTTTTGAGATAACTTTTGCTGTGGGTTGTTGTTCCAGAAATAATATTGACTTGAAGTACCCACCCACCTCCCCAAAAAAATCTTTGTGATTTGGAGCTGTTTCCTGTTGGGACATCCAAGCGTCCACTGCTATGGCACCACAGCCCGCAAACGTGGTAAAGGATGGAGAGCGGGCGGGCTCAGCAGGACCGCCGGTGGGTCTTTGAGGGTCAGAAAGGAAATCACACCTCCAATCAGCCATCAGAGGCCTCCAGTATGAAGATCTGATTGACCAATTACTGCTCACCATGAGCCCAGCCAAAGGAGCTAAAGGCCCAGATTGTTCTCCATCACTTTATGCTTGATTGCCCCTGGACCACTCCCATTGCCTCCCTTCCCCCCTTTAGGTATTCAACGAAATCCCATCAGGCACTTCCACATGGTAGCACCTCATGCGATGGAGACCCATTGACTGGCAAGCCAACTGTCACGTCAAATCAAACAACGGCCGGGACCCCAAATCAAACATCTTTTCATGCCAGCAGCAGAAAGGAGAAGGTGGGTAGGCGAGAGGGTGGGGTCGGGGTGGGGGCGGCTGAACTTAACACAACTTGCTTATCTTTCCAGATTAGCGGAGAATTCTTCACCAGGATGTATAATTCATAGCTGCTGCCATGTAAAGACGTTCTTCCCATGATGCAATGCTCTTTTCAAGCCCATGAATGGAGGCTGGCTAGCAGAGTGTTTAGCGGTTAGCCATTTGTTAAGCGACTTGTCAAAGTCCAGCGGATTTGGTGAATCGGTACGGGACGTTTTTTAACGAGGCCGTCCCCGGGCGGCCCATGTGACGGCGCCGGCTAAGCTCCAGCGTGCAGCCCCGCGCACGGGGATCATGGGGGGGCTTATTAGATTACAAGTGATCCTGTGGACGTCCTGCTTGCCTACCAAACAACAACTAGATCATCTCGAGGTCCAGAACAAAAACCTTGAACCCTACCTCTCAACTGCTTCCTGATCCCAAGTCCTTTAAGATTCTTCACAATCCTGGCTTGACTGTTTTCTTGCGGACGGGTCCATTGGGGGTCTTCTTGGTGCCTTTCCAGGAGTGTAATGGGATTCTTGTTACTTTCGGTTATCTAGCTTTATGAAGAATGTACATCACTCATACAGCTAGATAACCAAAGATAACAATCAACCCCGAAGGCTCCCTCCTCCTCTCAAAATCCAGATGGACTAACATGGACCGGGTCCGTCCTGTGAGCAGACAGAGCCTCCTTCATTAAACATATCTCACGCTTTACAGTCGAGCTGTTCTAGACTGGACCTGCACTGGCTGTGTGTCTTTGAACTCCGACTCAACCTACACTGATCTTAAATGCCCGGACCCCGCAGTTAGAGAGGTCACCAAGAGGCCCCTAAAAGGGCCTCGGCCAATCAGAAAGCTAAATTTGAGCTCTGACCGCTTCCATTGGCGCGACCGACAATGAACGCCCCCATCAGAACATAGATCATTTAGAAAAGTTGAGGAGCCAGTCCGAACCGCTCGGTGCACACCCGCCTCACCCGCCGGGTGGGCACCACGGGAGGGTGACGTCTTCTGATGCCACCCCCCACCAATCCCCGCCTCTGCTCAAATGCATTTTAAAATTGCAAAAAGGATTCTGGATGTTGGACTACAAAGACTTGGGTTTGTCTTCATTTAAATTATCTGATGCCAGCGCTCCAGCTTGGCGCCCTAAGCTGCAGGGGTCTGGGGAGAAGGGGTGGGGGACGGTGTCGTGGTGGCAGGAACAGAAATGAACCGACACACACCTATCAGCCACACAGACACAAAATATACACAAACACGGCTTTGTAGCGTGCACACACGCTGGGACACATGCGGTGCAGGCACATGGCACCAGGCCCGTCTAATTAAAGCAGCTCTGGTGCCCACCCCGCCCACTCCACTCACAGGGAGAGATGGAGCGATAGAGGCGGAATATTCTGGAGCAAGCAGCACGCCCGCCGTCGTTAGCACACGCACGCTATGTGTGCTACAAGCTAGCACACGGGACAAAACAACAAGCAGCCGCCCACGTCTCACACATTGTCATACAGGAGCACACGTGCGCTCGGCAAACACACACCAACAAAGCAGCGAACACACACATCTAATCAATATATTTCACTTTTGTGTAAAAGCGTGAGGCTCTTTTTTTCATGTTACACGATTGTTTGCGTGCATTGTAGGCATAATATTCACGTAACCTGCGATACTAGAAAATACACATCCTTACTGACGTTGGTGTTGTTTCCATTTCATTTATTTTAGAAAACTAAATATTGTCTCCTTAAATTCCACCTTTGTGGCATTTGAAGATTTATTTTTCACCTCGCAAAGGGTACGGGGGGAAAAAAAAGATAATGACATGCACTTATTTGAATTGCATTTCGTCCTCCATTATCACTAATAGTCATTCACACTTCTGGCTGCCGCAATAAATTGCAACTATTATTTCATTTCCTCTTCAAAGCTTTTAAATGTCACAACGTTCACCGTTTCATGGTTTTTCTTTTGTTCCCAAACTAAAACCACATTTTCTGCGTCTGGATTGGCCGCGTGACGTCACTAGCGCTGGAGCCTCTGATTGGAAAACAATTGATTCAAAAAGACTGAAAAACAAGACTCGTCCTGGCATTCGGGGTCGTGTGCTGACATCAGTCACATTTTATTTTGTGCTGCCTGGAATGTGTGATTTTTGTTTGTGCTTTTTGATTACAAACGCACACGTGGCGTAGGCAAGAAGAATGTTCAGGATTCAAATGCATGCATTCTCTGGGCCGCTCATCCTGATTGGGGTCGCGGGGATTTCAAAGCAATAGAGTAAAAAAAAAAAAAAGAATTCAACAAGAAAACACTCGCATGGGTTTCCACACGCACGTGCACAAATGCGTGGGCGTCCGCGTGTTCTGTTACCTACGAGGCGCGCGCCCGCGCGGCCAGGCCTCGCCGGCGCGTGCGCGCGCGCACCGATTCCTGCAAAAAGAGAAAGGGTTTTGTTTCTTCAAACAGAACAGGTGACGTGAATACCCTGCGTCCTTCCTCCACCGAAACCACGACCGCCTTCGTGTCCCGCATGCATCGGAGAATGCAACGTGCATTGTCGCGTGCATGAAAAAGGGTGCGCGCTCTGTTTGTATTGTAAGCCGGCGAATGCGACACCAAATGCAGCCAACGGTGTTGAGATTTCCCCGCCATTGAGTCCCAGGGCGGTTGCATGTTTTGGCTTTTTACAATTTGAGTTCGTCCGCATTCCCTTGAAGACTTTGAAGACATTTTGGGTAGGTTCTCCCGCGCTCCCGTCATGTGGAGTGTTGCGTAATCTAAAAACCTCCACACACGCGTGCGCATGTGTCGCGCTGCGTGTGCACGCTATTTTTTCCTTGTTGTAGTTTGTTTGTTCTTTTGTGGGACGCCAACACTTTGTCTTGTTGTTAGTGCGCGTGCACTGCGGCGGCTATCGTCGTCATCTCTTGGCGCGCGCGCGCACGTTGACGCACAGAGCGTTGCAGCGCCGGGCCTGCCTCGCAGGAGCGTGCACGTCGGCGGAGGTGTCATCTCTCGGCCTCTCAAGGCAGAAGACGACGGCGCTGGGCTCCGAATCGCGCGCGCGCGCGCGTCCTTTTGTGTCCTGTTTTCGTGGTTGGCGCGCGGGCCACGTGACCTTCCCGTGGCCCGCGCGCACTCGCACGGTGCGTGTTCAACGAACTAGTGAGCAATAGTTATCTCAGCGTGACTGGCACGGTGCATCGTCAGCGCGCACACACACACACACACACACGCACGCACACGTGGTCTCTAAACGTGCGCACGTCTCGGAGGCCGATTTGTGATCTCTGCAATTACAAACGCAAACGCCGGTGACGATGGCGGTGCTGATGATACTCACACGCAGCGTGGAAGCGCGCGGCGCCGCGGCGGG